>JAVCKX010142579.1:4516-19430 GCA_034780695.1 Lepetodrilus gordensis
CCCGCTGTGACTTCATAGGTAGACAGCATGCCCTGTAGGTTTCTGCATGTCGCCAATTGGGCCATGGACCTCTTTAGTGCATATCAGATGACTTTCCCTGTTAGTAATTGTTTCCGTTATCGCGAACCTGAACAAAGGTGCATATATTTGCATAATTATGTATAACATTGCACTTGACAATGACACTTATAACATAATGCTGTGCTTATATATTTTACTTTAGAAATATGTCTAGTAGAGTAGCAAAGGGCTCGTTGAATATGTTTTAGTATTTTCACTTCTGAAGAATGGAAGTTATGGTCATAAAGCATGTACACAGGTATTCTTTTAAACATGATAACCATTGACTATACTTGTTTTTGTAAATGCAGTCCACGACATAAGCTATATACCTTTTTGAACTAAACAAAAAAACCAAAAAAAAACAAAGGAAAACATATTTTGCTTCGTGTTGAAAAAAACAAAAATGATAAGTAGAATCATCTCAACCTCTATGAAATACATTTTTTCTTCAAGAGTAAAACGGAGAATATTTCTGAAGACAAATAAAAAAGGAATTGGAGGTTGATAATGTTGATACCTCTCTTCAAGTATGTGTGGTATACCATCTATAGGAAATTAGATCTTACAATTGGTACTGAAACATCACATGTGTATGATCGTCGTCAAGATAGTGTTAATACCTCTCTTATAATATACTATATAGTATACCATATATAGGAAGTTAAATGTTACTATATATATACACTGGTATATCAGATGTGTATTATTGCCAACAGGATAAGTACCAAGCAGATGTGTTTCATATCTTCCCAACACACCTACTAATATGACGCTTTACTATTTTACATGTTCTATTATGCAGAAAAAAATCCAGACAATAATGAACCCATTCTAGTAGTTTATAAGACGAGCTCCTATCTAAAAGCTGCGCGGCAACATAGAAGCGAAATATCTAATTTACCCGTAGGGAATACGGCCTCCTGACATCGATTGTGTAGACACTGTAGAGCGATGAAAAACATGGAAACATGCAAGTTAATGATATGGATCACTATTATGCAGTAAGAGGCCTTTAAGAGAAGTCAGATCAACCTGACATGCCCCTATATAACACAGATCTATGAGGCAAGACCAGCGAATCAATATAACATAGGATATCATGGCACTGATAACGTTAGTTCAAAGTAATGAATGTATATGAACTACTAGTAATTTCATTAATTGAATCAATTAATAATAAATCTAAATTGCATGCTCTCGTGACAATTAGCACACATATTTGTTCAACAAACAATCACATTGTAATGAAATATGTATGCAAAATATTGATTCTGAAAAATGTGAAACTGATCCAAGTTTTCAATAATTAGATTGTGTACCGTATTTGATTTGCTAAAAATTGAACCAAATGCCTTAACCAATATTAAAATTAATGTTATCATAATTTCCTCAAACTATCATCCTCTCTAAAATATGTCATCATATTACTGAAGATCCCCATGTTACTAGTATAGTATAGGCCTACATTATCAATTTATGTAAACATAAAAACGTTAGCTTGCCAGTTCTCATTACTCAGTGAAGAACGATCCCGTCTTGCACCTCGTACCTAGGGTTACTAGTATTTCCCTTTAACATTAAACTCTGCGAAGGATGTTCAATGAGCAGCTGATTGAATAAAGTACAAGGATAGACATCTTATATCCCACTCATTAGGACTATTATGATAACCTATAACCAAAAAACGGATCACAAATGTCAAGCTGCTTGAAGTATTTCCTATGTCAATAAGTAAAAGCTAGCGGTGTACTTTGACCTTAGCCAATACATCATTAAGATGCCAAGAATAGGTCAAGATACATTTTTAAAAACACTTTTAAACATCTGCTGATATTCGGCTATATCATCGTATTTATAATGTGAAAATAATGTGACTTTAGAAGATAGTGTGACATTTATCGTACATCGCCTTGTACAAGCATACGGCATGCATATTTATTTTAAGACAACTTTCTTGATTATTTACATTATACTTTACATTATGTTTAACATGTCATGTACAACCTACGAATTATTAAAGTAAAATAAAGCAATAGTGTTAATTAATGCCAAAGTCTTAATTACGTTAATTTACATTTTTACCGTATACAGCACAAGGTATATTTAGATAAACATAGAACTGAACACAATTAAGCTATATCCCGGTATAAATCAGCTAATAGCTGTGACCTCAAGGTTAATGGCATAGCCCCATACTCTCCCCACAGGCATGTAACACGGACATCAGTGCGGGGACACCTACTACACGTAGCCTCCATACCTGTCCATATCTGACCAAACGTGCCAATTATATGCTAACTTTACTTTGCCCCAATCAGTAGATTACATTACCTCCGAGTTCTTGCTTGCATACATCTTATATGGGTCTGAATTACTTAGCATGCTCTTTAACTATAAGAATGTATTATGCATTACCAATATTAGTCCTTGACATTAATGTGTTGACTGGCAAAGACATAAAATTGCAAATTTTTCAAAAAATAGAAAAATATAGAAAATAATGCCACTATACTGATAGTACTCATTATACTGTACCAATATGTGTACGGAGTAGTAATAATATGTCATATATGAAACTAATGACAAGTAAACATACTATTAACAAATTAGCAATTATACTATGCATGAAAACACATATTGTTGTATTGCTAGTGACTATTTTTGCAGTTTAAGTTTATTGGCTTTTATATTTGATATAATAACTCAAATATACAACACAGATTATTACTGAACGATTTCTGAATTATTTAAAATGTTAACAAAGAGACAGGTAAAGACATGGCCAGGTGTTAGCAGACATGAATCATTAATCCAGTGCTTATCCTAGCATTGTATCCAGATGTTCTGATGTACGTTTGTATATTCCTGCCTTCAGGATATTTAAACTGAAGATGGCTATAAAATGCTCCACTGGTTTTAATGAAAACCGATTGGGATTGAGATGTTTGTCTATAAGGTTCGTTATTTCATAAGGTCTCCCATTTCCTAATATGCAAGGATCTTTATTCACATTCCTAGAATACACAATGCTTTTTCTTTTGGGATATGCTGTTATTCATTTTGAATCATGATAATGGCCTTCCTTGAACATTACACATAACTTTATTTCATTTAAAGTTTAATTGCAACGAAATTATACAACTTTTATTTTCATCTGTAACAGATGTTAGATATACACCATATTGCATGACTTGTTGCTAATATTAGACAGACCATGCAAGGGTACTTTAATATAACGAATTGTTTCTGTATCCGAGTTGACATTTTTTTTCCGAATAAAATACGCAGTCTGTTGCTGTTCTTGGAAGGCATCTCTGTCTTGTAGGCAATTTCCAGGTCAGCTTCGTGAAGGAACACGACCTATTGAATTCTCTGGGACATTTGACTAAACAGACATCGATTTCTGTAACAGCCTGGAGGCTGGACCCCACAGCTGCGCACCTAATTATACGAGTAAGTCAATAAGTAATGCCATGTCTGCAAAGAGACTAATTTTAGTAACAAATTACAGTTATCAAATTTACTTTAGGGCTACATGTTTACTCGATATACGATGAATTCGATGACACGCATCATTCCTCTATAGAAACAAAATGATGCAGTTGATGATTTCAGTAATCTAATAATTAAAATGAATATTGTATGTTTAAGGAAACTGATGGAATTTGAAAGCATGATTTACCTAGATTTACTTACTTGTATATAAAACCACAACTAGTATTGATTTGTATTTTTAAATACTAAGCCAGTCTAAATGTTCGTAGAACACCCATCAGCGCAGTGATGTACAACCAACCTATCAGTATTCCATTCCACCGTCGCTGACTCACTAACCTATTCTGATAGCCCAGTTGTTGTACAACTGCACTGTACTTGTATTAACTATTTATCAAGTCTGCATCGTACCACGTTGCAATGGTATAACGGTGGCGCCCCTCTACCACAGTTCACCTCAGCATGTCCTCGTGAGCGACCCGTACACACCAAGACGCGATCTCGGCATTGTCAGCAAGCTTTCATGCCCTTAATACGAGAAGGAGACGGTCTGTTTGAACCTTTGTACAGGGTATCGCATTCCTATGTGGACGATACCCGTCCATGAAAAACACTTTGGAGGAATAGGGTCAAACTGTAAAACCAGTCCCGGTGTCATCGTTGTCTGATTACGGAATAGAGAATTGCTCTCGGAGACGTATAGACGGGTAGGGAATCGGATGTCGGGGAAGAGGAACGGTCAGTGAAAGAACCCCGAATATCAATGGTGAGTGGTTATCCTTCAGTATGACCATTAGGATTTGATGAGGATTTTACGACATGCGCAGGTGTCATATGTCTTTGATGAAGCTGGTGTGTTTACCTTGACCGGGAATATCTAACCGTGTACGCACACTCGGGCACATAGGACAACCAGTATATGATATAGGTAGTTTTTGCTATAGACATTTACGTGATTTACCTACAGGTAAGTAATACATTATTTCTCAAACAGTAACCTTAGTGTCTTTAAGATAGTGACGTTGTTGACCTTTTGTTCAACCTTCAGCAAGTTCCAATAATCGATATTTACTTAGAATCGATCGATAATATCTCAAATCTGCTGATTCAGTAACTATGCAACGTTTGCGTGATTATCAAACATAAATCTAAAGTAAATAGTAAATCAAAGGTCAATTATTAATGTAGAATGGTATATTAGCCTGACAATTTGTTGCACGACCACTACATAGATTTCCCCGATCCATAATCAGAGCACTATGCTGACATATTCAATACAGTTCTCATCGAAATCGGTCATGCGTGTCGGGTCTCGTGACCAAAGTTCCTCCAATCAGCTCCTGTCCCCAGTGGACCATCAATGCGTTACCATGACAGCTGTTCATTTGCTCTACCGACAAACATCAATGCTCCCTGGCTTTATTCATGATCAATATTATGTATATGTTTACTGTGGAACTACGAGAAGTTGGTCACTTGTATTGTTTCCATTGACTTCCGCATTGCACCCGAGGGGTCAATAGCATAATAACAGTAGACTGACCGGCTTCAGTACAAGAAGGGTGGACACCATTGGCCTAATTTAATTATTGTCATGCATCGTACAGATTCATGTAGGCCTATGTATTCGAACTAGAAATGTAATTTTGTAATACACTACATCATAAGCATAGGAAATATAAACAAAATATTATTGTAAAAAAAGCTATGGTTAACAAGATGGAATGCTATGAAGGTATTAAACTATCCTTATTATAAAAAAAGTAGTCTTCGCTATAAGACTCTTAACTACATGTTTGTGCATTCATATATATAATTAAACTATACAGGTGTGCTTTCAATGCACGTAGACTACTGCCATGACAATCTATTATTATTAACATGACTACATATGAATGAACTCGGCTACGAACTGTTCATGAAAGAATAGCAGTATAACGAGGGAAGTGTTTCAGTATAAAGCCTATGCTCACCATACCCCGTCAACTAAACCATAACGTTACCACTGGCTGGGTTAGGATAACACCGACATAATTATGCACACTGTGAGTGCAGATCTACACTGACAGACACATTTACACTGACACTCGGAGGATAGAACAAGGTCTTCCTTCTCCTGGTTCAACAGAAGTTCGTCCTGGATGATCATGGTAGGGTTCCTTGATGCTAACATCACCTCCTGAAGCGTAATGTGTATAGACTATTGACAGGGTGTGTGTGTGTGTTTTAGGAGTGATTAGCGTGTTTGTCCACGGTTCAATTCGTGTCGTCAGCGTAGCGTGATGCTAACTTGACATCACCTTTGGGATGTCCTTGTTGCTGTCGTGCTTAGATGGGTGGGAACAGCAGTGTTAGATATATGAGTACGCCGAATATTATGACGTTTTGTGCATGTTGTGGATAGGTCATATCAGGTCAGATAGTTTTGGCGGCAAGCTGTACATAGCGAGCGAAGATGACGAAAGGAAAGGTATGTTATTGACCAATGACGTATTAATAATATGTGTATGTGATTTGTATATTGTCTTCTGTGAATGTAGGACAGTGTCACCGTTTAACTTCATTACGGTGACAAGTATTTATCTCGATACAAATAATATATAACATAGCGTGGTTTTACAAATGGCAGGTTGCCCTCTGATGAATAGATAATTTGAATCCGGTTATATTTGCTGCTGGTAAAATACACACAGAAATGTATGAGAATATGTTTGTTTTTAAAACAAAGCCATTCTGAAGTTAGGTTCGGTCGTACATAATGTCATGGGTCCGAGGACACCTAACTGTCACGTGATCGACGACTGTGTTATGTTAAACGTTCATGTTAAAACTTCACAGTCAATAGAATAAATAGTTGAACGACCAGTTTTATTTATAGACATTGGAAGCGAAATGACAGAGGTCATATATACTCGTCCTATGCATGGACAGCTTCAACCTAGACTTCCTGTTTTATGAATATTCACAGTTATTACCGTATTGTTCATTAACATTTTAGAGTTAGTAACAGACCAGACATTCGTTATATGAATTGGACATATTCCTTTCATCATATTATAACGGACGCCATGTGTTTCTACGACATTGATTATTCAGTTTGATTTTGAATTTTGAAATAACGTTGAATTGGCTTCTGTATTATTTCTATTATTGTACAAATTGATCCATACCCAGGCATCAACAGACAGCGCCACTAAATAGAATACGCCTGGGGCATTTGCATTTTGAAGGTGAATATAGCATTGTGAAGTTGTGTTAAATAAATCGATTCCCGCTGTCGTCACGGAACATTAATTTATAGACACATTTCTGAAAATGTCACAGCCCGACGATGAAAGATCCGCATTACGACCTTCACCTTTATGGTTATGATACCATTAAAATGACTACTTTGTCCTTTCTTGTGTGAACCACATGTTCAAAGAGGTATTCCTTCTTGAATCTGTATTCGATGTTTTTCTGTTCGAGTGGTATAATCAATTTCAGTTTAATTCTCTTGGATTAACTAGTAGAACAACTTTGTATTTTTACAGACCTGTTGACTCATTATTAGTGCTGCTCGGTCACTACTACATTTGATCTTCTGGGATTTAATAACACATTGGTGTAAGGTAGACATAGTATAATATAATAGGTATACTGTCTGTAGGTAGGCCTATAGTGGTTTCTAGTTCCCCCCGCGGGCGCATACACTCATCAATAGGACGCACAAAGGCGCTAAACATCCGTGTCATAATAAATGTATACATCAATACAGTTGTGGCCAATGTGCCATTAAATATGTAGGTGGATTAGGTTCTCCATGGAGTATATTCAATGACCTGGTTATCGTGTCCAAAATATCATCGACTGTCATGTGCACTGAAGTATCAGTACACGTCCCAATAAACAAACCTGTCTGACCCCTGCAACGAAATTATCGATGAAATTCGCTGGTTGCAAAGTCATCTTTCTACTTTCCACTGTTTACTGTAACATTAAGAAAAATTTTAGAGTCTGATTTAAATAAGTCATATATCTGATTATAGCTTAAGACATGTTAGGGTTTGTTTGCTCTTAGATAAGGATATTGAAAGATACATTAAAGTATGATCATAAATATACAGTATGACGTATAATTCACATAATACAATTGTTATCAGCGGATGTGCAGGGCAATAAAATATGCCCCTAGTCTATGTATATTTTAATATGTAGTTCTAGCGACATATCTGTCAGACATGCATATATGTAGTATATACAACTACTTGACATATACAGGCTATGTTTAACTCCCATACTTCGAAATGATGACTTGTATAAAGTCACAATTTCACCACCCTATGTTAAACTGTATACCAAAGACGAGTTTAAAACCAAGGTAAACCAATCACTAGCTATCCAAACATGCCATCTAGGGTACAGTCGGCTAACTGTACACCATAAAAACAGAATACCTTCCGTGGTATACCCCGACTAGGCGTGTGCAAATATAAGGAGTGTTAGACAATGTACATGTAGATGGGAGAGTGGTTGGGAAACTTCCTGCTGAAACACAATCCGGTAGGTTATTACGGTTTCAATTTTCCTACGGTCATCTGTACTCCTTAGATGTTTCCCAATGTTATTTAGGTAGTTTGAGATAAGGAAACATAAATTCAAACTTAATACTCTGCCCTCTGGTGACTAATGTTAGTAGATTGTGTATATGTTGGACATACAATATACCGGGTACACCATGTAGGGTTTGGGGTGGGGGGTGTGGGTGGGGGTGGGAGAGAAAGAGAGAGAGAAAGAGCGAGAGAGAGAGGGGTAGAGGTGAGAGAGAGAGAGGGAGAGATAGGGTAAGGAGGGAGAGAAAGAAAGTGAGAGATAAACAAAAAAGGAGGGAGATTGTTAGGAAAGGAAGGAAAGATTGTAACTATGCCGGTTAAATGCCCCCACGCTTTATTCATTATAGTATAGACTCGGTTTGTGTAAGCAGGTAATGTAAAGGCAATTATTCAACACGTGACTACACAAACCTATGTTCACTGTCACACCCCAGGTATACAGCCACATGGTTTATGTATATGCGTGGGAAGTACACAAACAGTTACAGGCCAGACAGCAGATATGCTTAGATGTGTTTCCACGAAGGCTAGGTATTTCATGCACGTGAAGTAAGTACGCAAACATTAGCATATTGCACTATAAAATGGGCATTAACACGATGATGTATTGAATCGTTTGACTGTCAAGTACCACTGCGTGGTTCAACGTCTTAAATCATAGGCTGATTTCATCATATATGTGGGTGAATGTTTACTATGGTATTATACATCCTACATGCATGTCGGACTGATAAATCATTGGTATTTTTGGACATGTCAGTAGTATGGAACCCTCTCTATAGCGCCTACAGAAGAAATATGGACACCACCTAGCTACCGACGTCAGACATGCCAGTTCAATATTGCTGAACTTTCAAATATGCATTGGATCATGTTATCTCCAGATTGATTGTAGACGATCGGTGGGCAACAATCCATATGTATTTGATATAGAGATAACGATTCTGTTTTATATTTGCCAATGAAGATCATGGCCAATTAGCTGTGCATTGTTACTTGTTTCCTATTGTTTCTCATCCGACAATGCAGGCTTATATTGGATTTAAGAGAGCTCGGTATCATATTGCATTGCTTAATGTAGGAATGTAGGAACGTTAATGTTCCTACATGCTTAAATGAACTTGAAATGCATGTTTTTGTACATAAATGTCAAGCCACTAGTCTCTATTACTGTGTATAGTATATCCATTGGGATAGTGAACTAAAGCAAGGACACCAAGCAGAGAGAGGCCACAGGATATTATGTTTCACCATGCACAATAAAGTCTGACAACCCCCGCCATTACTGTTTACACGGCTTCACTCGACTTGAGCTTGCTTGGAGAGCGTACCGAATTTCAATCTGACCTAATTTAATTCAATTTAGTGGCTGCATGCCTCGTACCTGGCTTAATATCTGCGTAATTCTTATCAGCCTTCTGGCCCCGAGATTACGAACTTTTCTGAGTACAATTTCATGCTCAAGCTCAAAATGTACACGTCATTTTATGAACAAAACCGTCAGTTGAGCATGACATAGTAGGAAAGCTTCGTAATCTCGGGGCCTGGTTATTCTTTATTTCGAAATCATACACAAAATCCTATTGAAATTATACGGAAAACTTATGAGGAAAGATAATAACAATGATAACAACCATTGCTCATCTTGCCTTGCAATACCCATGCCTGTAAGCATTTGATCTGCAATCTGTCAAAAGAAGTACTAATGATCGACAGACTGCTGTGAGACTATGTATTATCAAGTAAAACATCCCCGCCCTAGAACGTGTGCGGCATGTTGATGATAGTATGATAATGTGTTGGTTTGTACTTGCAGGAAAGGCCAGGGCCCTGCATACTAGATGATGGCCGGAGTTGCTAAAGAGGAAAAGAAGCTGGAACCCGAGCCTGTACCGGTAGTCACGAAGAAAATAACAGAAGGTGAGGAATTAGTAAACTAATTAAAACACTTACATATAGTCTGAGAAAATAATGTAATCTATGGTTAAAGGTACCTCAGTTAGAGTATGAATATACGACCAAAATATATTACCTATACCAACAACTAATTTTGAGATGATATAATGTATGATCTTGGTATAATTTAATGCACCTCATTTAGAGTATGAGCCTGAAATCAGAATGATGTTACCTCTACCACAAGCACTACACCTAATTTTGAGAAGATATTTATATCGGTATATGTATTTAGAGTATTACATTACTCAAGAAAAGTTACCCATTTGTCCCCTCAAGCGAAGTTACCCATGTGTCCCCTCAAGCGAAGTTACCCATTTGTCCCCTCAAGAGAAGTTACCCATTTGTCCCCTCAATATGTTACCCATTTGTCCCCTCAAGATAAGTTACCCATTTATCCCCTCAAGAGAAGTTACCCATTTCTCCCCTCAAGAGAAGTTACCCATTTGACTCATTATTCAGACATCTAGCTCTGGTTAAAATATCCGGATCAGCATGGGCCTGTTACACTACGACCATAAACATAGTACCTTCCCCCATCACAACTAATTTCGAGAACGTATGTCATCTAGGTATACAAGTAACACACTTTAGAATAGTTATCTAAGATAAAACATATTTTACCTATACCACCTGCAAACAGGGATACAACAATGGACATTCAAACGGGGTTTAACTTTTCCTGTTGCCTGTTCATTTGGTCTCTAATTATAGTGGTAGGATTCTGCTAAAGCCTACAGACAAACACCGGAATGTGTGATTACCACCCCCGAGTCATTTATCACGCTTGTTAGTTAAGGTAATGACCACAGAGAATAAACTCTCAGTAACAATTTAATTTCAGTGTCAAGTCTTGTCATACGGCTTAGTGTTTCATTCAGTGCATTATTTCTTGTTATATAATGGGATTATACTTGAATATTTCAAACTGAACGGATGAAATATAGATACGTATAATGCAATAGGATAAACAACAAACAAACTATGTATTAAATATAACGAGGAAGTAGAGAATGGATAAACGTAATGAAGAGTGTTTGACTCTGATTAATACTTGGACAGTTATGTGTATTTCCATCTTAGCGTTTAGACATTCGTCATTACTGTGGGTGGAATTAAATTATTTCAGAGTAGATTCAGGTATACCAAGTGCACTGGACCACCATATAGTAGTCCGTTGAATGCGCTGACATTGTGGGCTATTATAAAAAATGATTTGGCTTCCAACACTAAAACGTGTTCTTTTCTTGCAGGTGTAACCTTTCGGAAAGATGTTCACAGAAGCACGGCTAAATCAGTGAAGAAGCGGTCTATGGTGTTGGACGAGGACAGCTTTGAGAAGACGTTTTTACTCTGTAGTGTCTGCCACGAGTCGTTCGCCAACCCTCTAAGAACTCCCAAGCTCCTTCCTTGCCACCATTCCTTCTGCTTGCCCTGTATCAAGGAGCTCTTTAAGACTGCCGTTGATTGTCGACTGAGTCTCGCTCCGTCTGTCCGTTGTATCCCCTCTGCCGTCAGCATTCACTGTCCTACTTGCCGAGGAAACTTCGTCACCACCGAGGAGAACGTCAAGACTCTGCCCACAGACCACAGGATCATCCAACTGTTGGACTTCGTGAAGACCACAGATCGCTACACGGTCAGTTTCTGTTCCAAGCACAAGCACCACGCTCTGAACTTCTTCTGCGAGCCTTGCATCCAGCCGGTGTGTCATGATTGCACCATCCTCGACCACAAGGAACAGGATGGTCACCTTGTGATGGACTTGAATGACGCTTTGGATAAATACACACCACTCATAGACACGGCTATTACCGAGATGGAAAGCGAATCAACGGTTCTGGAGAAGAAGCAGGAGAGCTTGGATGTTGCCATAAAGAAGCTGGAACACGGACGGGCGGATCTATTGAAGTCCATACGCGATAGTTTCTCGCGGCTCAAGGAGCAGCTGGAGGAACGTGAGCGAGAGATGGAGAGCATTGCGGAGAATGAAGTCAACAAAGAGAAAAAGAAGCTGGACGAAAAGGCGGAACAGCTGGCCAGCCGCCTCAAGTCTGTCCAGAGCAACATGAGCACCATCAAACAAGCCAAGGCGGAGTGTAATATAGAGGAGATGTTCAGTATTCACCAGAACATACGAGAATACAAAGCTCAGCCTCCGCTGAAGATCAAGGAAGTGGACGAGGGCGTGATGACCACCTACTCATTCAACGCTGGAGACGAGCCAATACTTATGACTCGTGTTGGAAACTTTGGCGACATCACCTCAAAAATTGAATCTACATTTTCAAGTGCGCCCCCGCCTGCTAAAGCCAAGTTTGCGTACATGCCTACGAGAAGTACATACCGTTGAATATGCACACTTTCGCCTTTTGCCTGTCTGGTATATACAACAGAAGGTTTCCACTCGTCTTTCAGTTGTCAACTTTCGCCTTGAGTCAACATGTTTTCGATACCAGGATTATGATGACAACTGTACAAACTGTAGTTGGCGACTATGGTAATGAAGTCAATGAGTAAACATTTTGATACTTCATTACGATCAATGCGGGAATGCCATTATGGCCTACTTCGGGCGGTTTCTAGAAGAGCTAGAGCAAAGCTAAAGTTCGTGCGAAGTCGCGAAAGCAAGGCTAGAGTGACGTCACAAACATGCGCACGAAGGACGAAAGCTTGTCTAGCAACAACTAGACATGCGCAATGACACTTCCGGGCTAAAATAGCGTAACCGCCCGAAGTAGTCCTATAGTGATGATTGGTGCGGTTTGGGACAAGTTAGCGTCAATGTGCAAGCTGGATGGCTGGCATTTTGTGTTCAGACCTTGCATTCGCATACTACTGCCTTGCGTGAACACAGCATTGACTTGCACATTGACTGATTCTTTACAGAATGAAATACTGATGTGTACTTCCGTTGATTATAACACTATGGATGTTCCAAGAGGAAGATACTCGTGTCATATTATGTTGTAATGGTAGTTGTATGTACACACATTAACCATTACCACCAATCTGGGATTGAAAGTACTTCTGGTGATCTAAACATGAAATCATATGTATATTCATTGCATTCCTTGAATATGAGTTTTATGAATCGTAAGCATTTAAACAGAAATATTTGTAAACATTAAATAAAAACAAATATTTGTTTCCCACAATTTATCATTGGATGTTCTCAATAAGGTAAATTCAGTTATATTATACACATGAAACGTCCGTTATCTATAGTAATATATTAAATATACGTTATCTATAGTAATACTAATTTCGAGGATATTAATATGTAACAGGACACTTCTAAATACAACGTTACCCTGTGGTACTCTAGTCCATGTCTCGATATCACTAGAATTTGTAATTATGTCATGGTGCTCAGAGAATGGTCTCGCATATTAATGGATTAAATTTATATTGTTGCTACGCTAGCACCAGGTAATTGTTATCATCGTGATCATATTACACGCACATAATAGTATTTCGAAAATCGAATGTAATATTCCACAAGCGGACACATTACTATCGCAATATCATTGAAACTCCACAATGTACAGCATAAATCGACTCCTTTATCGTTATCATACTGTTATAATATACATATGGAAATTGTAATGCAAGTAAATGTTCTGCATACTTTCGCATAATGATTTGTCTAGGTGTCATTCCTTGGAATTAACGGCAGTTATTTAGTTCTGAGGGAAGTTTGTGTGAGATGGCATATTGTTAGAACTCATACCCATAAACTAATGCTAACCATATTAAATTGATTTGAATCGTATATGTTGTTTGTTGTCATCTTATTAGCGTATACAGCTGTGAGAACCATTCAAGGGGACCTATCTAGTTCTTAATCAAAGGAAAACATGAACTCAAGTGAAAGTTAGTAAACTGCAAGAGTAAATATGAAGCAGTATGTGTTGTCTCTACCTGTGATGATAAAAGATAAACGATACAATGGACGTTAATTGAACCATCAATTCTAAATTGCATGTAAAGTGGAAAATTGCATGTAAAGTATTAAATTGGTGAAATAGGTAACATTAATTTAGGAATTGGAAGCGACTTTTAAAGACCAGAAATTATTATATTTGTGTGTACCATGTATATTCTATACAGCACACTTTCAGATTGCAACACACAAACACACAGACACATAAACACAGTAACACTGCAGATTTCTACTGCACACAGTGATATATAGTAGTCTGACCGGAAGTGAAGTCTCTGACATCGTGGTGATGTATGTGTCGTCAATCTGAGTACATGACGTAATGTCCTTCTATTGTGGTGTACGCCCTAATTTACACTACAATACGACTCATTCGTGAAACGTAGGCTAGGAGATCCAGATCTAGTACTGGCCAGAATACTAGTCACTATTAATGGACGACCATGATGATACGACCGTGACTCTAACATATATCATGTCAAGTACATTGTCTCACTCTAGATTAGTTATCTCACTCCAGAAATGAAATACATTTTTTTTAAAACACAGTGCTCTCGCAGTCGACAATTCAACAGTAAGATGGACCAATGAATTGCAATTTCCACAATATGGGCTATACATTTTTCTATCTGATTATGTATTAGTGTATGAATCGAGCTATGCGTTATATTCACTGTATTGTTTTACAGTATAGGCCTGGTAAGTGGTGGGTACAGCACGTAAACTAGTGCAAACGTGTTGCTCTGCGCTTCGCACATATATCACTACACCTGCAATAGACTGTATCCACAATAGGGCTGGAAAGTAATGGCGGGAGCCTCATTGTGAAACTGACTTCCGGGTACAGGGAGGCTCCTAATAA
>JAVCKX010142799.1:0-13865 GCA_034780695.1 Lepetodrilus gordensis
ATATTGCACTAGTGCAATAACATAACTGGTTCCATGCTGTAGATACAAATGATAGGATATGGTAAAAACTGGTTCCCACTCATGTTAGATCCTCTATTTATTGAATGGGTGTATTGCACTCTCAAACTCTATGTTATGTGATAAATGAAGCTTAAATCATACCTGTTACTTTTGTATGGTTACTGCTGTGGTTTAACTGACAGTTTTTCAGTTAAACCAATGTTAAACTGACAGTTTTTCACTCACTCACACCGTCGGAACTACTTTAAAGCCATGACTAGAATAATATTGTAGTATTTTAGAGTTTTCGACTTGTAGTTTTCAGACAGCATTTATTTCCGCATCATAAAATATCTTGACATTAGTCAGGATCGAACTCACTCTTTCTGAGTGTGAATCCTACTCTCTACCACGAGCCATGGAGGCTACGAGAAAGCTAACACAAATCTATTTAGTATCTTGACACATTGAGAAGTACCCATTAACATCACGTGCTCATGATGCATAATGCATAATGATCAGTCATTGCACGAGGTGCATGTGAACATTATGACGTTATGTGTATACCATGTTCAGGGCCATACTTATCTGTAAGCAACCAGAAGTATGAATAGTCAGCATGCTTCAATGAGAATATACCTCACATGAAAATTGCGACGTACGTGCCACACCTCTGACGTGGATTGTTATTAATAGATAGACATGGATGAACTACAGTTCCGAATATTTGCACACATTTATTCATTATATGCAAAGTACATAATATAACGACAGTTGAAATATGGAGGAATGGTTTAAGTAAGTTAGACCACTCAGTCTCCGTGGTTTAATCGTGGAAGGCCCAGTTACAACTCGGCGCTACGCGCCTCGTTGTTTAACTGGGCCTTCCACGATTAAACCTCAAACCTTGTGGTCTAACTATTACGTAATTAGTCTCAGATAGAAATTTGTTTGTCCATTATACAGGTCTATCAACTGTGATATTATGCCTTTAATATTCAAAGTATACATGAACACTACAGTAGTACAGTAATGGTGTGTATGTGTGTGTGTGTGTGTGTGTGTGTGTGTGGTGCATGTACGTACACACACATGCATGCATGTGCACACACTTCATGCCCATTTGATTTTAGTTCTATAATCTTTATATGGGAAAATCGCATGAAAGATTAATCTGATATGTATTGCAATGCAAGCCATGAAGTGCCTTTTATTTCAATTTCGTTCTCCAATTTCTTTCCTTGCCCTGATCTTCCGATAAATCACAACATGTTGAAATGACTGAAGCAAATTTTATTGATGATCTAGACATTGGCACTATATTCTGGACAGTGCAGTGCTCGCATGATGATCCATATTTACACTGTAATTGGCCACCAGGGGTCACCTCCAGTCATGTGACTGTGCAAACACACACACTGAGCGAGATGACTCCAAATAGTCTAATGCAGTCATATAACAAGCCATTTTTTTTTGTTAAACTGAATATCAGACAATTAGATAATTCATTACATCAACAGCATGTTCATGTCTAGCTGTAAATAATGTTTGTCTTATGTGCATAGATTGACGAGAAAATTCTAAAAGTACACATTTTATTAGTTAATATTACGTGTACTGTCAATGTTCCTATTTCCTTCCAACATACAGAAATGTTTCTTCTTTTTAATTTTATTATTACTCCTGTACTAAAAAAAAATAAAAAATGGATATTTCTCAATTTTATATTTAATTAAGATTTTGTTGTATAAGAGCTATCTATATTTGACTGACATACAAATATATGTGCATTAGTCCATTTCGTGCCCTCTCCGATAGGTACATAAATATGCTACCATGTTCACCATCACAGGGAATCAACTCTGTGAAGTTGGAAATTTATACAAAACTTTTTACATCTTGGGGATAAAAAATAAAATTATAAACATAAAAACACAAGGTAAAAATCTTGATGGTTTTGATTGAGGGAGAGAAACCTAAAAACGCAAAATATTGGGTTTGACAGCCAATCAAAGTTGACCCAGTCAGTTGCTGCCTCAAAACTGGTCAAAGGGGGGATAACTCTGAATCAGAACCTTGCCAAAGTGGCATGTAACTGTGTTATTGAAGCTCCAGTGTAGCGAATGTTGAAATGCCATTGTTGCAATAAAAGGTCAAAGGTTAAAATTATAATATGGGATCAGCGATAGAAACTAACTTTAAAACACACTCGTCTGAATAGTGATACAAATAACAAATGTTATGAATTTCTACTAGCTCTTATATTAGAATACCTTTAGCATTAGTAAGAATGGCCCAGGCGAACCCTGGGAGATAGTTTATTAGTAAGAGATCAAATGGTATTCTATGATACCTGTTATGCTATATCATAAAATATATTTATTTATTATTATTATTATTATTTAAGACAGTAGTGAGTTACTGAATAAATCTTTCACTCATATTCAACATTTTTAAAAAAAGCCATAAATAAATGATTTTGGAAATAAATACTGTTTAAAAATATAATCACAACAGCATCGGGTTATTATGCAAAGTTTGCCATGTACAGTATATAAAAAGCACATTCAGTTCAGTTTGCACTAGACATACAGAATTCTGAGTTAACACATTAATTTCAGTCATTGAACTCTCTCCATGCGGGAGGCAACCACATATATCCTTAACAGAAGTATATGTGCCTATTCCACCATGGAGAGGGTTAACTAGCACTGTTCTGTATCTCCAAAGCATTGCATATGCTACATATTTTTATTTGTTGGATTGAGGTTTTAGAGTCGCTTTCTAGAATCATTCACTAATATCACAACTTGCTAGCGAATGTAGACATCATTTATCTATACAAACATTAAATGCATATCATCACGGTTTGTCGACATATTTCATGGGCAAAAGTATTTAACCTGAAAGCATACATTTTATTCATCTACACAGGTATATTGATTGGGCTGTATTTTCTGTATGTCCCACTGGTTTTAAATATTTTTAAAAAAAATCACATGTATTGTAATGCAATGTATTGTACCGTATGCCTTTAAGATTAACATTAACCAAATAATAGATTTAAATTAGTTTGAATGATGAGTTAACCCTTTCCCTGCTGGATTAGGCACAGAACTGCTCTTTATGGCATCCCCAGTTGTCTCCAGCATGGAGAGGGTTAAATTAGCTTGAAAACAGTTCAATCGCTGCACTGGAGCTTTCTTAGGAAAGTATACAGATGGAAATTAATATTATTAAAATTCGTCAATGTGATGAATTTCAGAACGTGATAGTTTTGTTTCTGTGTGAATATTTGACTTAATTCTTGTCTCAATAATATGAAGAACAACACTATTAAACATCGTATGCATGGATATTCAGTTGAAAATATGTAACAACAGCTTTTGTTGCAATAAACGTTTTTATCAGTTGAACATAAAAATACATGAAGACACTGGTGTTTTTATTCTGTATTGAGACCCTCGTAATTACTGGAATGGTCTAAATATTACAGAAGTCAGAACCAAACATCTATTCTAATAAATTTCCCACTAGTCAGACTTATGGAAATTATTTTTTTTTAAATAAAAAATAATAATAATAATAGCATACTGAATAATAAACTCTAAAAATTAATATTTAAACAAGAGTTCTGACTTTAGTTGCATAAATGATATACGTACTTTGTAAATTCACAGACACTCAGTAGTGTTTAAATATATGCAGTGCAGTAACATTTTAATATACATGAGTACTCGTTGAATAGAATATATTCAACTTGGTAGGAGAGGGAGGGGAATGGGAAAGGGAAACATAGTGATCTCCCTTGACAATGGGGAATATTAAATGACTTCATGTGTAATGATCCATGAACACAACAAACAGCAATGCTGATTGGTCGAAACCTACAACCAATCAGCAGCGACAAGACTTAGATTTTCTTGGTAGAACTGTGTAGATATAGTTTTTGATTGTATATATAATATGTTTATGGCATAGTCTTTTTCATAACCATCAGGGTGACAATGACACTGCTAAGCACACGATATGTTCCTCATAATAAATATAAAGAATACGATGTCAAAGTTCAAGTGACCGAGATCCTAGATGAGACTTGTCACTGCGTTTTTGTCACAAATTATTTTCCCGAAAATTGGAAATTGGACAAAACATTTGCCATCCATTTTTCGGAAACACGAGGATATAAAAAAATCCAGAGGCTGTGAATCTGATAAGAGTTGCCTCCCTTGCCTCGTGTACCCCGGAGCCTTCATACACACTGGTGAATCATGGATACTTTTGTGGTGGCGGATTTCTTTCTTTTTTTGGAAGTCGTTCATGCATTATCTCCCCTTTGTCGTATCCAGGCAGAATGAGTATCAGCTGATATGTGGTGCCATCTATGTGGTGCCATCCACAAATATTGAAATGTACATCTTCTTCACATTATCACCATATGATTGACATGCAATCAACACAAGTATATTTCACGTACACTTATACCAAGTTTATCACACCGAACACATATACTGCTATGTATTTGAGGTCACTTCCGGATTATTTCCCGGCTCGACCAATCAGTGGGGTAGATGGCTTCCGTTGCCATAGCGATCCCTTTCCATAGCCAATTGTCTTTGAAGTGCGTCGTGGTGAGCGGCCGCTTGTGCGGATAACTAGAAAATAAAAATAACAACAATAACATTAATTTAAAATCAAACATTCTCTCAAGGCACCTAAATGAGATTGTTATTATTACGTGAGAGAGTGAATTATTATATTACATCACTGTGGTGAATCTTGTATACATATACAATGATTACTAGAGACACTTAAGTACATGTATACCTAAAACATGTATATTAACTCCCTCCATGCTGGAGTCAACCGGAATTGCCCTAAAGAGCTGTGTGTCTACTCCAGCAGAAAGAGGGTTAACCTATCACAAGCCGTAAGTTTCCCAGGTGGCGCTAATACCAGTTGTTTTTATTTTCATTGTCATATTAATAAAAATGTACCATACAAAGTAAAAAAAAAGTTAAAATTTATTTACCTTTTTTTTTCATAATCATATTAACAAATATTTACCTTTACAAATTAAAAAAATAATGATAATAACTGGGCGCAACTGCTTACTGTATGTGTAGGGAGGTTTTTTTCATTTACCTCTTTATTTTCATCATCATATTAATAAAGATTTACCTTACAAAGTAAAAAAAAAAAGAAGATAATGACTGGGCGCAACTGCTTACTGTATGTGCGAGGGAGGGGTCCATGTACGCACGGCTGTACAGCTCCCTCTGTAGAAGCTCCTGTTCACGACTACTCTGCAGCAGCGCGTGCGGCGACATTCCGTGAGACAGCGCCGACAGCGCTGCGTGGTTCTGGCCCCCAGCTGCAGCTGCTGCAGCCACCACAGCAGCCTGGCTGGGCCCTCCGACACCGGACATTGGATCTGCACCTGCAACAAGGGAGACCACTCTCAGTCCACTTCAATGATTTAATTATTCCGGGACAAATAAAATTGTAAATTATTACTATATGTCGACTTTAGGGATGAAGTAAATTATATAATAACGATTGATTTTTTTAAACCAAGTTTTCTTCCCATATAACGATTTCACAGAAAATAGCAGTTTTTGATCACTCTCCGACATTTTGCTTTATTAACGAAGATTTTGAAAAATTGTCGAAATTCTTTCTCACAAAGACTTCATGGATTTATTGTGACATCTAAAGAAAATCAATATTTGCTTTCATAGTTCATGACCATCTCCATCCCAAATCAAACATCAAGGCAAAATCGTTGGCCTGAAGTTTACAAAAAGGCCGTACTGTTAGTCCGGACGTAAGTTGAGATTTACGTCATTTCCTGTCATAGTACGCCCAGACTGAAGTATGACCATCTTGTGAAACTTAGGCTTGATATCAATTGAAATTGTTAGAATAATGTTTAATAATAATAATAATAATATGTATAAAAAAGTATGGGAAAATTAAAATTACACATGAAAATAAATGCAAGAAAACCACAGCTGTTATATAATGGCTAAAAAAAATTATCTGGGCAAATAAAATTGAAATGAAGGTACAAAATGGTTCATGCTAAATCTTAAATGTATTTATTATATTCTGCATGCATATACAGTTAAATAATCCCACATGGAAAACAAAGGTCTTCGTAGATAGCACAACCGAGAAATAAGACTGTTTCATTCCATGTTCAGGGCCTGCCTGTCCCCCATGATGACAGAAACGAATGCCGCAACAGAAAAACACAACCAAGAGGTTTGGACTAAAGATGGAGGAAATATCATAGAATGAGACTTCGGAGAAGACGAAAGGGGGGCAACATTGACAAAAGGAGGGCAACATTGACGAAAGGGGGCAACGATGATGGGGCCCAATAACGACAAAATACAAAATGAATGAAAGTGGAACATTTCCTGGGGATTGAACATAATCCTTGTCAAAGATAGCAAAGAATTACTTTGGTAGTATATTTTTTTTTTGCTGAGGCACACTTTTTAACATAAAAAAAACAATCATTAACTTTTTTTAATGATTTTCATACAATGATTTAAAAAAGTTAATGATTATTATTTTTATGTTATATTTTAAAATAATAATAATAATAATAATCTTTGACAAGGACTAGGACTAGGGTTGGACATGTCACGGTCAGATGATTGTCAGGTCAGGTCAGATGTCAGGTCAAGTCAGGTCAGGTCAGCCACACTTACGGGAGAACTGATAGACCAAATGCGCCGGATCAACCCCGGCGCTGACCCTATCTTTCTGTGCGCGGAGGTAACACTCGTTAGTGACCCTTTGCATGTAGATGTGTTCGTTTGACAGACGCTGGGAGTAAAATTGGTAAATCATTCTCCCTGTCATGTGATCAGTTTGCAGAATATCTGGAATTGTGAAAGAAAAAAGAAGAGCCGTTAGGAAAAAAAATGTCATAATAAAGCGTGGCGCCTATTGTTCCGCCATGGCTTACCTGGAGCAAGGGACAGATAGTTATGTGGAAGAGAGAGGTGAGGGTGGATCATGCCTCCGCCTCCTGGGGTCATGCCTGTCGTAGAAGTAGGCGGTCCCGAGCCCACCGAGTTTTCGGGGTGGAGGTGGAGGTGCGTGTGGGCATGTGCGTGTGTGTGGGTGTGGGCATGCATGGCTGCGCTGTTGGCTGCGGCCAGGCCCATCTGCATCCGCAGCACGGGGTCCGCGGTGGCCATCATCATCCTCTCCACGTAGTTCCTCTCGGCTATGGCTGCCGCACGGTCCACCTCTCCCTGCAGCATCATCGGGTCCCTGTGGTTCATTGGACCTAGCCCGTGGTGTGTCGGGAAGCCTATAGCAATATCAGGGAGGTCCACAATGTAACAGGGAACCTAATGTGTTTTTCGTCTTTTTTTTTTTTCCCTTCTCAATTTTCTTTTCTTTCCAAAAATATATTTATTTTATATATTATTTTTTTTATCCAAATATAATGAATAATTATTTTCATTTAAAGCAACTCTCTCATGGATATTTGGGCATTTGTAAATTTTCCCAGTAGGCCGAAACGTTGGCGGTGCATATGGACATTGCAAGTTCTATAATATTCCCTCGTTATTACTTGGAGTATACTAGTATTCAACATTACTTTGTACAAATTTCAAGTTCCTACTATGCACATGACAAAGGGAATTCAGTGTTTCAAAACTATTTTGTGTTTGTTATCAGAGGGACCATTCATTTGTATAGAAATTTAACTGCTGCAAGAGAACTCTTCGTAAGTTAAGAGTATATAACTATATAGTTACTAAGTATATAGATATATTATACAATTCTAAGAAAAGTGAATTAATTTACGCTTCAATGAATATAATTTTATGGAAATCAATGACTTCTCCCTAGTGTATGGCTTTTCCAATCATGTCTGTGAGAGAGTTGCTTTAAAAAATATATTATTTTTCGGATAATATTTACAAATATTTTTAATATATATATTTTTTAAATGGTATTATTTAAAATTATATTTCTTTTAATATATATATTTTGAACATCATGGCTAGCATGCCAAAATAAGCCAGTGTTACAGATAGATTCAAGGAAAGGGTAAACGTGTTGTATGCGCAAGTTTGCGGTTGAAAGGAGGGGCCTAATTATGTATATATACGCGAGCTCCAGGTTAAACCAGCGCAACAATGGCCACATAAAAAACAGTCAATAGTATGATCGTGAATTTAAAAAAAAAGTAAATCAATAAAATTACAATCGTTAACACAGCAAGTAAAAAGAAATTTACATACTGCTCAAATATGTAATTATAGATAAAAACATAGAACCTTTCCTTGCATCTATCTTAATATCATATATTGTTTGGATAATATATACAGATATATATCATAGCACATGATCAAACATCTTTCAATGCCTTGCTTTTTCTCAATGTGTGTATCATTCGGTAATTTTCGGATGGGAGCAACTTTAGGATTTTTCTTTTTCTTTTTCTGCACCTTTAGAATTGTATGCCTCATAAAAATTATCTCCAAATATTCAATCATTTTAGACACGTCTATTGATGAGAACAGGGCATTGAAAACATTACCAATACCGTATATTCAATATATATAAACTTACTCGCCAAATTGCCAAACAATGATACGATAAATTACACTAAAATGTTATATTTTATCACCCAATACTGGCTCCCACAGTGAGTGAGTGAATATAGAGTTTAACATCGCTGCGGGAATCTTTCACCCATTTGCGACGATGGCTCCCACAGCAGATAACGCCAGTTAATATTTTACAACTTCACTGATTGGTCAAGGATAAATTACAATAAAATGTTATATTTTATCACCCAATACTGGCTCCCACAGTGAGTGAGTGAATATAGAGTTTTAACATTGCTGCGGGAATCTTTCACCCATTTGCGACGATGGCTCCCACAGCAGATAACGCCAGTAGGACAACAATGTTATTCTACTGAAGTTAATATTTTACAACTTCACTGATTGGTCAAGGATGACTAATTTGCATAGTTATTCTACTGCTAACAAATATTCTACCAGTCATGATGTCATTACCATCCAATCGACAGCCGTTTGTATCCGTGATTTGCATATGGGGTCAATTTCACACATCAATTGTCACCATAGCAGGTACATATGAAAACTGTTTTGTTCGTTAACTAGACAAGTGAGGTACAATATTTATACCTTTAATACATGTGAGCATATTGCTTTAGCTACATTATTGGGTGATAAATAGAATCTCCACATCATTTCTTTTGATATCAATGTTATCCTACTCATTGATAAAAGTAATCGAAATCCTCGTCAAAGACTCGAATTTGGCTTACATTTATCAATTTGTTGGATCACATTGATATCAAAAGACACTGTGGAGATTCTCTAAATACATCCTTATTTGATTCTCATTTCAATCTAAACAAATAACATAAATACCTATTTTACTTTTAAGAGGCAATGTCCTTTATGATATACGGACCCAAATATTGACTAGGGCTTACATTAACTTTGATTACCGTAGCTAATACTTAATAATAAATGAAAAAACACTTTTTTAAAACTTATTTTCAACTACAAATTAATTTTGTTTAGTCATTGCCTCTTTAAATGCATCACACAAGTTTGATGTACATCACTCACCAAGCCTATCCAGCTTCTCTCGTTCCCGTGCCATCAAGTCGCTGGCGAGACTAGAGGGTGGGTAAACACCAGGTATGTGACCAGCACTGGTACTAGCGCCCCCTGGCGTTGCCTGGACTAGGGCAGAACCGGGCGGGTAACCATAGCGACGCTGCAGTTCCAGCCAATGGGGATCCATATTTGCACCGTGGGGGACTAGACGATCTAAACCTTAGGGGGGAAAAAATAGCATGCAACATTAAATTTTGTGTATGATTCTGATTTTGCAAATTCAATTGGAAGCTGCATTGATTTATTGAATTAAAGCTATACATCTAAGTGAAAATATTTTACCCATAGTCGCACCTGGAACTGCAAAAAGTGTTCATAATAGGATGATACATAGCATATTTTCAATGCTTTTTTTATGCCTTTCCATTTATAATAAACTATTTTATTAACTTGTATTATTACACCTAATGCACTAGAAAGCAGGATGTTGGGTTTCCACATAATGTGTTTAAAGTGTCAATACCGCTTTTACAGTGCTTTTATCGGAAAGAAAAATAAATAAATTTTAAATTCTTAAATGTAATCAAACTGCTTCTTAGTCATTATCAGTGCCAAGATTACATCTTGATTACACAAAATTACTGGTTTGCGACCATTCCTGTATAGAAGCTAATGGTTCAGGTGCAGACATGTGACCTTTGACATTCAACCTCTGACTGGGGCATACCTGGTGGCTTCATTTCCATCTCCGCCTTCATCTTTTCCCTTAGCTCCATGTCGCGGAGTTCTCGTTCCCGGAGGTCCCGTTCCCGAGCGTCCCGTTCCCGCTTGTCTCGTTCCAACTCCAGCTCCAACCTGAAAGAAGGCGACCATTTTGAGAGACGAAACGGGAGAGAGTCATGTGAACAGTTCAAAATTCAGTAACAAGAAGGCAATAGGAATTAATATTTTCAGTAGTAATTATCCTGTAATTCTGAAATTTGTTTAGTCTCACTAATATTATTGTTTCAAAATCTGGGTGTTTTTCAGCAGATATGCTGCTTTATTTGTTTTAGTGCCACCTATACATATCATGATAGAATGTGGATGTTCTTGCTCCACCCACCTTTCTCTGGAGCCTGGGGGGTACATGGCTAGCCTGTAGCTCATCATCGGGTCGATTTGCTGGGGCATGTTATACGATACCGATCGTGGCACCTCTTGGGCTGTAACAAGTACAATTTGGTTACATTACTATCGTTCAATTTTGACATTACATAATATCAAAAAACACATTTTAAAAATGAGTCTGTTATAAATTTGTATTTACTTATTTATTTAAAAATTAAATATAAAAATACCCCAAAACTTTAAATGTATTTTTGTCAATGTATTAAAACATAATAATTTTTAAATAGATTTAAACATCCGAGTATACTCACATCCCACGAGAGCATGCGGCCGGGCGTATTCGCTCAACTGCCTCAACGCGGGCGTGTCGGTGTATATGGACCGCGGCGTGTGGCGCTCAGCGAACGACGACGATGACGATGACGACTGTCCATGGCCACTGGCGGACACGTGTGCCTCCACCGAGTGAGCCCGTGGGGGCGTCTCCAACCTCTTCGCAGCCGCAGACTTCTCGTCCCTCAACGACGATGACGATGACGACGACAACTGTGGTGCAGCAGTGGATGACGGCTGCGATGACTTGCGTTCCCGACTCTCCCTCTTCTTGGCTAGGTGGGAGTCCGGAGTTGGTCGGAAGACGATGTCGCAGCGTGAGCACGAGTTGTTGGCCCCGCGGTTCAGGATTTGTATAAATCTGAGAACAAAAAACAACAACATATAATAACTCAGTGTCGTCATTTTGATGAGGATTTGAACAATAACTGCCTTTTTTTTTAAGATTAATATTAATTTTTGATTTGTCAGTCATACTTACATTGCGGCAGGACTGCGATGGACTTCCTTGCTGCACGAGGTCGGGTCGGGTCCTGGGGTCAACGTGCCCTCACGGAGGTCATCGTCGCTGTCATCCTCGTCGCGGTCGATCTGCACAACCTCGGGTTCTGGCTGCGGCACGACGAGCGGCGGTCCAGACTCCGCAACGATCGTCGGCGTGAGAAGCCCTGGCCCCTCGATCGTCGGCTGCGACGGGTGTATCGGCAGCGACGTGGGCACTGGGTTTGGCGTCGACGTCCGCACGGGCGCTGGCACAGACGGGAGGAAGCTGGGCGGGATCTCCCGCGCCTCCACTTTGATTGGAATCCGCGTCCGATCTGGATCGAGCCGAGAGTCCAAGCTCATACTGAACGGAGGAGGTTTAATGTCCACGGGCAGCTGATTGCACAGATCCGCACTCTCCACTGTCTTGTTGATCGTTTCCTCCCAGGTACGGGCATGGGGAGGGGAGGTCGGTTCCTTCTTGATGGGAATCAGACCCGGGACTGGAGGGGTGGGGGTGGCGAGGGGCAGGGAGGACGGCACAAGGGGGGGAGGAGGGTGGGACGCGGAGGACTGGGAGAGGGGCGAGGCATACACAGGGTGGAATGGCGTTGACTGAGACAATGTGGGGGTAAGGGAGTGGGGAAGGGGCAGCGAGGGGTGGTTCGACGGGAGGGGTTGGGAGTGGGGGAGGTGTGACGGGGGATGCGACAAGGCGACGGGTGCGGAGGAGGGGAGGGGCTGCGAGGGCGGCAGGGACTGGGAGGTCGCCGGGTGGTGGGGGTGGCTGGGGTGGCTGGGGTGGAATGACGGCACTGTGGTTGAGGGGTTCGACACAACTGGTTGAGAGTCTGAGTTCAAACACTTCTCCTGAATGGAGAGCGGGTTGTTGTTGCTGTTGCTGTTGCTGTTAGTGGTCGTGGTCGTGGCGCTCTCTACATGGCCGATCGGAATCAGCGGCACCGGATGCGGAACCACAGGAATGGGCGAATGTCTTTGTGGCACACCCAGCCGGCTGTCTCCCACGGGAAACAGCAGAGGATGATGAGATGGTGATTGCACTGCGTGTTGTGGTTCAGGTTTTATACAGTCCACCTGAAGCTTGTAGTCTTCGTTCACGATGGGACTGGGGGTGTTGGGGGGCGAGCTGGAGCTCAGGTCATCCTGGGGGTCAACCAATAACACAATTAATGACTCTAAACATTTACATATTAATTTTAACCACATACTTTAATCACAATTACAAATAGATAACAAGCCGTGATATACATGATAGAATCTCAAATTCAAATAAATAAATAAATTAATTAATTTTCTAAATACATAATATCATACTTCAACATTATTGCTATAATCCCCTTTCACCGATACACACACACAAAAAAAAACATAGTAATATTTCTTTTCTCTACAAATGGACTGTTAATAATTTCCAAAATGTCAAATATTCGGAAAACGACAGATTTCTCAGTGATTGACAGGTACATGTGTGACAAGAACACGTGATCATGATCATGAGACTGGGAACACGTGACTGACCTGATTGGCCTCCAGTTCGGCATCGGCGTCAATGTCGTCCTCGTCCTCGTCGTCGTTGCTGCTGCTGTCCGACAACGAATCAGAGTCTGACCGTTCCTGAAATCCCAGAAAACAATTGTTGTGGAATACTTGAAATTAAAGGCATACAATCACAGTTTGTTGACATATTACATGGTCAAAAGTATTTTATATGAAAATATGTACATTTAATTTGCAATGATAAATGGGATCATTGTAATCAAGCATGAGCTTAATAATAATAGTAATAATAATGGCTACTTATAATGCACAAAATCCACCCTCTAAGGCATGCCAAAAGCACCACATTATTTTCCCATGTCAATTTATCAGTAATGTTCCATCTCAAATCTCTGGGGAGTATACAAAGTTCTCAAATACCTGAGATTTCTTCTTCTTCGACAACTTTCCGTCGTCTGGATCCAAGTTATTGAGTCGTTTCCGGTTGTTAGACAACCGATCAATACTCTGTAGAGCGAAAACAGAAACATTTGTGAAAAACTAACATATTCATACGCTAAATGTTATCAACTGTATCTTTATTATTGTATCCCAACATTCCCATACTTTTAAACTTTCTTTCAATATTTACAAAACATTAAGTTCTTTGATTTTGTGTTCACACCAAAAACGTAGTTCCATTAATGTATTGCCCATAGGAGGGATAACGTACTAGGGAGTGAATGAGTTATTGTCTTACATCGCAGTGGGAATCTTTCACCCATACATGACGATTAATGTACTACT
>JAVCKX010142799.1:13965-34552 GCA_034780695.1 Lepetodrilus gordensis
GAGAAACTTACTGTGGTTTTCCGTTTGACGTCCTTGTCGGTGCTGCTGGTGCTGCTACACGTGCTGACTGTCCCTGGCGATGAGCGGCCTTTCGGTGCTGCCGTTCCGTTGACTGGACTGTCCACGTTATCCGGACTGCTCGTGCTCTGTCTGTCCTTCTTCTTGCCTTTATTTCCTGTCTGTAAATAACATAACAAGATGATTAAATAACAGAACATGATGATTAAATAACATAACAAGATGATTAAATAACAGAACATGGATAAAATGTTAATAAGTAAATTATAAAGAAAGAAAAGAAAAAAGAAAGTGGGCTTAAAAAAAAGAGAAGCTTACAAAACTACAGGAAAAGATAATTATATTTAAATTTATAATGGCTTTGCATTGTATATAATCCATTGTGGTTGGTGTTTATTTTTGTTGTTGTTGTAAATATGCAGTTTAATGTCGCTGTGGTAATCTTTCACCCATTTTATGAATATTGTGTTAAAGGAGTACTCTCTGAAAAATAACAAATCTATGAAAATATGAATGTAAAACAATAATTAATGTGAAAATATTTCACCCATAGACAACGACGGCGAAAATATGAGGATGCGAGCCACTTACTGAATTATTGCTTCGTCTAGTTCGCATGTTGTGCTTGCCGTTGATATCAAAGTTGGCGTCGTCCTGCACTGGCTTAAACAGGAACGACGGTGGCTCGCGCACGTGGTCTATGGGGCGGTCCTCGCCGTACCGCTTGAAGAATATGCGGCATTGTGTGCACAGCAGCGTCTTGTCCTTACCAGCATGGTGCCAGTCCTTGGAGGCTGGAATGGAAAACACAGAAATGAGATCACAATGTAAGAAAACTTGACAATCCCAATGAATGAGGCTGGAACGGAAAGATCGGAAATGAGACCACAAAAACAAACAACAATGGAAGAAAAATGCACATGTTTAAATGGATAAGGAGTCTGGAATAGAAAACATGGAAATGAGATCACGATTTAACAAAAATTTACAACAAGCCCAATGAATAAGGCTGGAATGGAAAATTTGGAAATGAGATCACGATGTAACAAAAATTGACAAGCCCAATGAATGAGGCAGGAACAGAAAATTCGGAAAGCCTCGCTAGAAACCATGCTATAATGTTGACGATGTATGATGTACAGATATTTTCGTGGTTTACGTACAGTAAAATGTAGGTATCAATGTCTATTGTTCTAGGTTCAAACCATTCCATATCGATACTAATTAAGCATAACTTTGATTGGCAAGTATCTAATGATATATCTCTGATTACCTGTCACCGGAAATGACCCGTACGATACTTCCATTCGCTATAAATGAATGGATGGATGGACTAATTCATGATTCATGAAATGGTTAAAAAAATAATGAATGAATAATAGCTGTTAAGTGTCATAAACGAAGCCATCAAATGGTATTAAATATTGACGATCACACCTCGTCACACCTCACACCATTCACTTCTACTTGCTACTTGTTAAGATAAAAATCTTCAATTCACATTTTTTCTCTCTCCAGCGGCAACACGCTTTATGTGAGAACACAATCGCACACCGATAGTGTACGTCTTAATTACCTGTAAATAATTCATCCATGTTCAATTGATGCTGAATAAGGAATGATCTGATCACAAGATTGCCTTGCTTGTGTCATGTAAAGGAGCAACAAATACCTTGGCTCCTGTGCTGCTCCAATTCGACAGTCACTTTCAAGAAATAATTCCTTTTTGAAAAGTCACACTCGCTTTCAACACTGCATTAAATTTGTAATTTGAAAGTTGTATGCATCTACCTCCCTCACCAAAATGGACTCTGCCAATCCATCACCCACCCCGGCCAGACCCCCTTTCAAAATATTGGGCTCATCTTTGTATTACATATGCATGAGTGTGTTTGTGACCTGTCTGTTCGTCTGTATAGTCTAAATATAGGACATCTAATGCACCCGTCTGTCTGGGTCTGTCTTTGTATCTATTCTATAGATTTGATAAATCTATAATTATGGTAATCGTAGAAAAAACAATCCCCGTAATTAAACAATAACAAATAGTTGGTTGTTTATTATGCCTTGTGTTTAGTACGTGTCACAGATGCAACGCATGTAATATTTACGCTCAATTTGATCGAACTTCTCCCTTGAGTAGCATCATAAAACTGCTACTGGTGCGAAGACTGTTCTGCTTTTAACCCTCTCCCTGCTGGATTAGGCGCAGGCACAGCTTTTAGGGCATCTCTGGTTGCCCCTCCAGCATGGAAATAGTTAACCACGATCTTCGTTCAAATAAACTGCAACAAGTATTATACAGCCCATACTTGATCCAAATATCTGTCAATCCATCACAAAATGGCTGACGCCTTTAACCCTCTCCCTCCTGAAGGTGACTTAAGTTGCCCGATAACATGCAGAAATAGAACACGTTGATTTTATTCAGCAGGAAGAAGGTTAAAGCCCCTCAGTGCCAGTGGTAGAAGCCCACGGACCAGTCTCATGTGGCCCATCGTCAAAATTGCCAAATAAACTATCCTTGGTAGTTTCATGTTTAGCACCGTTTGATGGCCTCCTTCGGCGAAATATACCAGCTCTGGGTCTCTTCTGGCTATATGTCTACAACGTCTGCTGACGGTAACCCTTTAGAAGTTGACAGTAAATCCACAGAATAAAGTCTAATATGTCCCCATTAATAAATACAAATGGCTGCATCCGTTATATTTACTTTTCCTTAAAATCATCATGTCACTATTATTCCTAAAAATCACATCAATACCAATACAGAAAATCATGTCACTCATAAAAATCATCTGGTCACGCCTAAACATTACGTCACTCATAAAAATCATCATGTCAATCTTAAAAACGTCACTAATTAAAAATAGCCTCTAAGAAAACAGACATCAAGTCATTCCTAAAAATAATGTCACTCATAAAAATCACATAACCCTAAAATGTCACGTTAATAGAGAAATGGTCTCTCAAAACATATCTGCATCAGTGGTATCTACAACACTAAAAATCATCACATTAATTGCTCCTAAAAAGTCATCCTGCTAATCATAAACCTCTTCCTGTCACTCCTAAATATCTCTTTACAGTAAACCTGCTTCTTAGCAACCATTTGTGCTGCTGCTGTTCTGGTTTCATGAAAGAATAGTCCCTTTAACCCTCTCCCTGTTGGATTAGGCACATACTGCTCCTTGGGGCATCTGTTTGCCTCCATCATCCCTAAAATGGCCCTGTCCCTTAGCTATGTCCCTAAAATGGCCTGGTCCTTGAAGCAATGTCCCTAAAATGGCCCAATCCCTTAAAGCCACATCCCTAAAATGGCCCAATCCCTTAAAGCCACATCCCTAAAATGGCTCGATCCCTTAAAGCTACGTCCCTAAAATGGCTTGATCCCTTAAAGCTACATCCCTAAAATGGCCCGGTCCTTAAAAGCCACATCCCTAAAATGGCCCAAGAGCCTTCTGCTGCCTCAACATCAATCAGTGTCTGACTGCCTCCAGAGAAGACCACTGGCCTTACGCCCTGCTCCAGTCCGCAGCCATTTGTATCGATGTCTAATGTTCCGAGGGGCTTCTTCGTACAGTAATGGAGACCGACGCTTGGATAGCTCGTGCGAAAAGGAAGAAAAAAATCAATGCGTCCTATTCAAACAAGCACAGTGATAAAAGCAGCTCGGACATGGAACATGTCTTGGTAATGAGCAGAGACCGACCCGACAGGCCACGGCAGCCATCTTACTTGTGTAATCTTCTAAGCTAATGCAGGCATTAATACAGCCAGGCCCTCCATTCGACAGCCGCATCGCTAACACAGCGCTTAATCTACAACAAAGCCAGGGGCCCCTCGCGCCAACGATAAATCAGCCCCTCGCACCAGCGCTGCCCCTTGCACCAATGATAAAAACCAGTTGCAAAGACTGCCCGCGGACTGCTTGGCTATTGGAGACCCATCTCTAAATCTGTTCGCTACATAAACTGTGCATAAAGCTCAGGACCTTCTTCCAACACTAAATCAATTGCAATAACCACGTACTTTCGGTTCCCAATCAATACCAGCAGGCAGCTTATGCCACAATTAACCAACTCAAGTGCTGTCAATATGGCGGCAACCCGGTGTCACGGAAGCTTTCTATTACTGTTTGACAATGCTGGCGCTATTTACAAACAAATACGCAGAGTTGATTCCCAACGCTGGCTTTGTACGTTTTTGTTCAAGTTTTTCCGTGGCACCAAAAACCACAGATTGTGAGTCAGTAGCACCTTTTCGTTTTACTTGCCATTTGATAAATACCTCATCACCACTTTCTTCTCTTTTACAATTCGATTGACTTAGGAAAAAGTTTAATTGAACACACACCAGAAATTCAACCTAACAAAAACCTAAGTTGATGTTTTTAAGAAATGTCAATAACGACAGATGGGCTACTTCTCAAACCCACTTAACTTGCAATAGTCGTTAAGAATTCATTCTAAAAACCTTAAACTTGATAGCAGATACTTGTGCAACAATGAACGATTGGCTAATAACTTCGACTGCAAATCTTAAAAATTTCCAAGAGCTCTGAAGAGATTTGATTTCTTCACGGCAACACGTAAACTAAATCTCGCATGATTAAGTGTGCTTGTTTTTGTTTGCTTGTTTTGAATTGGGATCTAAAGCTGCTTTCAACTTCTTTCACTTATATCACGGCTTGTCAGTTTAGGACAAGAGGAAACCCACATCAGTAGTGTTGATATGTTGCAGTGAACCTGCGAGCACCGGCTGATACTGATGACAAAGGATGACAACTGCATTGCCACGGCACAGACAGTGCATCCTATCATGATTGAGCGAGTTATTCTTTTCAACAGAAATCGTGTCAGAAAATTGACCGTCTTGATTCAGGACAGAACCAAAGATCCCTGGTTCTTTCCATTTATTGTTTATTTGTATTTGTACGACCCACAAGTTCTGACAGGCATGGTTCTCTTCACTGAAGGATTGGTATAATATTAAGAAAATCTCCGTTTATTTATCCAGTGTGGGCAGCACATAGGATAACAAGTCCTCTGGTGCCAAATCATGTTTTCGTATATACAACAAAACTTTCTCGGCTAATAAAGCTGAATTCGCTATTCAGGTATTTTTCTTAATATTTAAATATTGCACTAGTGTGAAGTGTATTGTAATCATTTTACAAAATCATTCATTCATTCATTTATTGCTTTATCTGGCAATTTTAAAAAAGTAAACCAGCATGAAAAACTATCAAAATAGTTTAGACCAAAATCTTCGTCGCCATTTAAAACATTGGTAAAGGGACGAAATTGACAAAAATGATAACGTTGAATGAGTTGTGATACACCGAGATGGAGTTGGTGACCAAATTGGGCAGCACAACTATGGTAACCATGGCAACATACTGGTTGTGAAGCTAATGACAGTAACCATGGCAACATACTGGTTGTGAAGATAACGATGGTAACTGTGGCAACGTCCCGGTTGTGAAGCTAACAACAGTAACCATAGCAATGCACTGGTTGTGAAGCTAATGATGGTAACCATGGTAACTTACAGGTGGTGAAGCATCTTCTGCAGGTGTACGTGTTCACCTCTCTCCCTCCATCGCTGTCGTCGCTTTCGTCTGACACCTCGCTGGCAGAGCTCTGGTCCACTGAAACACAGAGGTCAGGACATTACAATCACTCCCTGAATGTCAGCAGGGGCAGGTAACTCTCAGGGTGGGCCAGGTAACTCTCAGGGTAAGCCAGTATATTAGAACAATTCAGAAATTAATAAGAGGGTGCTTTCTCAATAGGCCCAATGTTAATAGTGGTCACATCTGTAAATTGCAGGGGGTTCTCATAGATACCTTTAACATTGCAGATTTTCAAATGATCCCCAGTGCCCCTTTAATTTGAGCACTGGAAGTTAATTCTCAAGTAAGAAAACTATAAATTAATTTAATACACACAATCATATGAAACTAGGGCTAGGGCTAGGGTGGGGGTGGGAATAGGAGGGAGGGAAGGAGGGAGGGAGAGAGAGAGAGAGAGAGAGAGAAAAATAATGGTGACAATTAACCCCATAGGTAATACCCAAAACACCTGTTTCATGACAGCTCTCTCTACACAAAATCATCCCACCATCTAAAGTAACACAACCTCCCGTTTTTACGCAACCACCACCAGCTCCACCTGAGGTGCAAGAGGTGACGCTAGGCGGTCACAACGGAGGTGCGAGGCGACAGAGACTAGGGCCATCTTTCCGAGTGAGATGGGGGGGAACACGTGTTTACAGGAGCTTGCTGAACCCGCATGCAGGTATTCCAAGCAACGAGGCAGCCGAGATGGGTGGCAGCTTGTCTTGTTAATGGGGGGGCAGCTTGTCTTGTTAAAGGCTCAGATAGGGGGAAGCTTGTCTAGTCAAGCTCTGTTTCTCTATGACATTAGCACAGGGATCTAGCAGCATTGAAGGTAAACTGGCACTATTTGCCAGCCCTGTAGCCCAAGCAAACACTGGGGTCGCCAGTGTCGCCCCAGTAACGCGAGCATAAACAAGCAGACTCTCTGCTGAGGGGGAGGAGGACAACTGAGTACACCCAGATGGGGGATGTTTACATTCGAGGTCACGTCCATGGAACTCTCCTGGCTCCGGAGGAGCAAAGGTAATCGGCCAATGGAGATTCTCCTCACAAGTCGATGCGGCGTGTCAAATCAAATAAGCCAGCGAAAACAAGAAACATGCTTTTGTAATTGTGTTTCGCATTTAGCTTGCCTCCAGAAGACAAAGACTTGAGGGAGATGGCAAAGCATACCATAACTCACTGGGGACCTGATAGCGATGCGAAAAACAGAACCCATCTTTTAAAGTAAAGGCACGGAGAAATGTTCCGAGAGTAATAAATCAGTCCATAGAATATAATTATCAAAGGGTATTTATCCATTCAGCATGTTCGACGGACCCCTCAGAACAAACACAACAAATTCTGCTCCATTCCCGACTTGAAAAGAAAACCAGAGTTCCCCATTGTCGCTTACCCAAGTGAAATTTCATGTTCCATCAACACTGGAACAGCTCTGCTGAACCCTCTCTGTGGAGTCTTATCCCGACCTCCGACCTTCAACACCTGACCCTGCCTGACCTGTGAAGCTGCCAATCATTTCCTAGATCCATGCTATGAAAGGCCAAGATGCTGCAAACTATTTCCCTCACACCTAATCAATGGTATCGGATATCAAGAGGGCCTGAGCTGTTGGCAAGGGATTACATGGCCCCGTGTCAGCCTCTGTGAACCGTTGGGAGATTGCCCAGATAGCATTTGCCCTACCACTAATTATGTCTCTGGCGGCCTTCTGACAGACCTCCAGCTACTGTATTTATCATCTTACGTATGAGAATTAAAGGAGTGCCATTTTATGATGCTTCCACATCTTTGGTCACATATGTCCATGCTGGAGACTTCCTTTGATGATTTTATGTTAACAGAAATATTATTGTTACATTTTTTCCTCATTTAATATATATTTTCCGGATGGTTGATTTTAATCTATTTAAATTAGTATTTCAATGATAGATGTCTGCTTGCGGTGGGAGGAAAACCTCATATAACCTGTAACATTTGTAAGTAAAAGAGGAAAATGTTGTTTTGATTTAACCATCTCCCTGCTGGATTACACATAAACGGCTCTTTATAGCATCTCTGGTTGCCTTCAGCATGGAGGGGGTTAATATGTATTTAACTGATTGGCAAGTAATTGCTTGGTTTAAAACTAATATAAGTTGTATTATGGCTGGGAGGAACACCTGCTAAAACCTGTATGTATTCAAAGGGGGATAAGAATGTTATTTTGATTTAATATGTACAGGATTGTCAAGCGGTTGAATGATTATAAACAATTTAAAGTATGTATTTCAGTGATAAATACCTGCTTATGATGGGAGGGAAACCTGCTATGTGTGGTAATGTGATACCCCTACACAATTTGAACATAGATCTTTCTGGTTGATGGACAAACATTAAGTCTAAGAATGTTTACATCACTACCGTGTGTCAATCATGGTTGAAAGAAATTATGCATCAGGAATTTTTCCGACATCGTCAAAACGGCAGCTGCGACTGATTATGACATCGAAACAGTCATATTCGCCAGGATTCCCCGGCCTTGGTAGTATATGACTATGCGAACTAGTCCTCAAGTGAGTGAATTATTATTTTACGTCACAGCAGGAATCTTTCACCCATACATGACGAGGAATGTTTAATTATGTCTTGACCATCTCCCTGCTGAATAAAATCAAAGTGTTCTATTACTGCATGTGATTGGGCAACTTAAGTCGCCTTCAGCAGGGAGAGGGTTAAACGAGTTTAAAAAAAAATATATTAATAATTCCATTTATGCATGGACAGTGGTTAAGAATGGAGTACTCACGGTAGTCGCCGATTGGTTGGTTGTTGGTCCGCGCCGTCTGTCGCTTCAGTCCTGCGCGGCGGTGACGGCGGTGAGGGCGGTTACTGGCAGCAGACGGCGTCTTTTTCCAGAAGTAGTAATACTCCACCAGGTCCGACTGTAAACAGAAAACATGGGAGGTCAAAATCAGTGTCATCAAACGACAGGTACACACACAACTATCAATAATCTCTTTCCCTAATCAATGCAATATAAAATGCAAAATTGTAACAAATTTTATTAAATAAAATCTAGAAATCGTACAGTCATAAAATCAAATCTAGATATTGTAGGCTCAAAACATATTCACAAGTTAACATTCATGAATCACTTGTTGTGGTAACAAAGGGTAAACAAACCCACCTATACCAAAAAATAATATTACATTCACAGTTGGATGAAAACAAATTGCTGGTTTATTTAACAGAATAACGAAGCACATTTTTAGTAATGAACCCTCATGTTGTTATTGTTCGAGACTTCTTGTCAGAAATATATCTATGCAGCTTTTGTCACGCTCATGATAACTCTTAAAGGCCCGATGACATACCCAAAATCTCCCAGTACAATACCAGGTCAGATCTATAATACCTCGACCATTCACAACATATACCTTTGACAGTTCCATAATAGCCTGATAGGTGCATTCCACGAGAAATATGACCTTTCTGAAGTAGTCTTGGATAACAAAACCCTGTGCAAAACCTGACCCCTGTACGTCAGTGCTTGATTGCCAAAGGGAGATAATCAGTGTCGACATCTCGACCGCAACAAATGTTCCTTGCATTCAATGCGGCTGTGATCTAACCTGTATATCTAACTGCGCGCTGTTTGTTTCTCGGTGTTATCTAACGACTTATCTACCGAGCTATAAACAAACGCAGCACAAACATGGGTGTTCGATGTTTGTCGGCACTCAATACATCAAAGTGTTTGTCTGGGTAAGTCGATATGCTCGGGGCACCAGGTGAAATAGCTCACAGTCGCAGATAGACAACACAGTTCAGTAAATGTATAAATAATATTCTTTAAGGCCTTTCTATTTCACTCATGCTGGCCCCAGAGTTTTTATATATTTTAAATTCAGTGATTGACGACAAGCAAACATCATATTATGAAACAGCAAGATCAAATTTTACTTGTTTTATTTTCTACATTTTCCACAAAAAAATAATCCATCTCTTTACTAAACCACTTGTACAATATATTGTTTCCTATATTCATACACAATAAAACCATTTGTGTTCAGCATATTTAATACATGTGCCTTCATCAAGGTCGACAATGGAAGCTGCTAGCATGGTTCTGGTAGCAGTGAGTGAGTGAGTGAATATGGAGTTTAACGTTGTTGCAGGAATCTTTCACCCATTTGCAAAAAGCAGATGATAATAATGAGAATGTGATTTTAGACAAATACGTAGATTTTCATCATGGGGCGGGCGTACTTGTTTGTTTTTTAAATGATGTATTAGACAAATCTGACAGCGCATCTCGTTCCGCAAACACTCATTCTTTTAAAGTATTAAGTCACGAGATACGACAATCATCCCAAACACTCGAAGAAGCGGCATATTGATAAAAAAAATCCAACTCTAGTTACGCTGGATTGCGATGCCATATTTGCGAATCATGATCGCGTCTTCACATCAACGACGGAAAAAAACAACAAAAGGATCTGTCCGTATTGGCGTAAACTGCCAGGCAAGGGAGTAGAACTGAGAAGGCAAACACTTCAGCTGTGTTTTTACATGCCCGCGAATTTTGCAATGGAAACATTTCCGTGAGTAAAATGTGCACCGTCGTTTACATATGTACACAAGCTGTGTTGCGGCACGGCTACGGTGGCACATCTCAGCCAGCGATCAATTTAACAAATTTGAGCGAGCAGAATCCTCTCGTCTCAATCGCTTCATGCAGGATATACTCTGAGCATCACCTGTCAAAATATTTCTCCTTCTTTTGGCCACGGTTTGCTAAGGAACACAGGCAGTTGTATATATGCACGATTCCACTGTAACACCCCCCCACCCCCAAACCCCTGCTCATTACACACAGTCCCGTCCTCATCCCCCCCTCCCCAACAAAAACTCTGTGATTCCTTGAGAACTGTAACAATTCGCACATGCAATTCTGCAATAGGCGGAAATTATCATGTACTCTGGGGATTGGTTGAGCTGTAGCCATGTGTTTGAAATGTGGACCGAATTTTCCATGCCACGCACACTCGCATCGACCCTAGCAAGGCCAATTCTCTAGTTTCAAATGGAATTAAAGATAAACCCTAGTTTCAAATGGACTTAAAAGATTAATTCCAGTTTCAAATGTAATTAATGATAAATTCTAGTTTCAAATGTAATTAAGGATAAATTGTAGTTTGAAATTGAATTAAAAGATAAATTCTAGTTTCAAATGGACATTAATTCTAGTTTCAAATCAATTTAAGGATAAATTCCAATTTCAAATGGAACTAAAGATAAATCCCAATTCAAAATTAAATTATATCTTCATAAATTTCACATCCGGTTTAGAATTATTTTCTACATAAATCAATTATCAACAAATCTCATAGTCATAGCATAAAATATCATTGCTTTAACATTTAATGTAAAACACCTGCACATTTTCAACGTAACACGGTATCGACCCAAAGTTGTTCAAAATTAATTGAAGAATGACATTTATCATTGATCAACTCTTCCTACAATACTGACACAAACGCACCATAAACATCACTCATACTTCAGCAAAATCTTTCACAAGAGATAAATGGCAGCACACAAAACATTATGTGGTCTACTTCAGAAATAATAACAGGTCTTTAAGATTAGGGTACTTCTAGTGTTGGGACAGGGCTCCCTCTTGTACCAGTGGCTGTAGAAACTGTCTTCCTATCAGTGAAAGTAGGCCTACTCCAAACACCATTGAGTTATGTTAAATGGCACGTACATTGTAAAACATTAGGCAACTAGAAAGGTTTTGTGGGGATCCAATGTGTTGTCACCTTAATAGTAAACTCATTCTTAAGCCTGGCGCACACGGGCGTCTGTGTCACGCTTGCGTTGGCGCCAAAATCTGCGTTCGATCTGCGCTCGGAGTATCACGTAGCACTTTCAAAATGTCGGCGCTCATAGACGTCGCCATTTTGTTCGATAAATCGCGACATAACGCAAGCGCAGGTATGCGCATACGAGCGTCTGGCCCTGCGTCAAATATCAAACTTGTTTCATACCTGCGTACAACGCGCGTTCGACGCAGATGCAACGCAGGGGGTAGCACATGAGCGTCTGCATCGCGTCTGTGCATAGAAATGGAAAGAATCCAGACACAAGCGCAACACAACACAGAGGCCTGTGCACGCCAGGCTTTAGTCTGTCAGTATCAGCAGGTGCTTGCAGGTTTACTGCAACATTCAGTGCTACAGATTTTAATTAATTAACCCTCTCCCCACAGACACCGCTATTTATAGTATTTCCGGTTGCCTCCAGCATGGAGAGGGTTAAATTTAAATTCTCTTGTAAATATTCTTCAGGATATCATTTCACAAAGCTCTCGTATATCTACTATGAGAAGGATCCTAGTAGCGTTCTCGGGCACTTACGAGAGCACTATGGCTGTGAGAGCTTCGAGAAAGGACACCCGGGATTATTATCTCTGTAAATCATTTAGTGTGTTAAGACAATAAGGGAGTTAACTGTGGATCTCTCCAAACACAAGTCAAAATGAATGACTCTAATATGATATCACAAAGCTCGGGCAAGACAGATATGTCTCCCAATATCTGAGGTGAGAAGATTCCTACTGTACGTCTCACCGACTACATAACTGACATCTCATCAGGTACCGAGACACATTATCACGAGACACATTATCACAACATTTCTCAACACTACATGCCAAACAGATATAGAATACCAGACGAAAGTCGCACGCATCATCCTTGTGACATTTCTCAACATGCCACAAACAGGTTACCATACAAAAGCTCTGTGCATCGTTTTCTCCACACAGTGTGCCACCAGGATAAGAGTTATCTGCCCCTACTGTCATTACTTTCCTGACACGGACAATCATTGTTATATACATGTTGGGTTGTCAGACACTCAGCATCCCAGTGTCTTCAGATCGGCTGCGCTGACACTGACGATTATCGTTATACACATATCAGCCCTTCCCTGGGAGATACCTTGTCTCCACCAATCACCACGCTCATTGCTAATAGCTGACATTATCGCATGCAGGCAGATTATCTCCCCTGAGAATGGCAATTATATAATTGTTTAGATGTTGGCCATGTTTTTCTCCCCGTCAAAAATAATAAATTTATTTCACAGTGATTAATATCAATAATACGGCATCTTTTTCTTCTCAGACTCAGAAGTCAGATATTTTATTTAAAGATATCATTAATAACAATAAAATGAGAAACTAAAGTAGGAAAATTAAACACATTAAATATCTGGCATTAAATGGATAATAATAATAAATAAATAAATAAATAATAAACATTATTACTTGAAACACAAGTCTAGATCAAATCCATTCAGCTAACATATAGTATTTATAAACACACTAGAAAAGCTTCACTATAAAATACATCCCAGATCCATTTCGCTGATCTAATTCATCCCTTGGGATGACACTACCATATTATCAGCAGGAGGTGTGGCAGTACACATCAATTTTGATTGGTTCTCCTCCCCTTACTGTTATTTCAACTGAGCAGCTGTGCCCCAACTCCTTGTATAAATAGCATTGAAAGCTTGTTCTCATGAATATTCATCAGTTTCACAGGTGATTGCATGGCTAATCTTTGAGTGTTTTCCCCACGGGGTCAGTGGGGGAAATTGTAAATATTTATCACATGCTAAATCAGAATGGCATTTTACAATTTAATTAAAGATCCCCATGCCTTCAGATTAAAAAAAAAATCAAACCAATTATGAACATTATGTTTTTATATCTTTCCTGTCAACTAGGCATTCAATGTATACCACACACAATAATATATTAAAACTATAATATTTCAGTAATATCATATGGTCTGTTTATGAAAGGAGGATACCCAGTAATAATGTGAAGACCCACGAATTATGACATTATGCCCTGAGATTACAACATTTTTCTGAGTTAGATTTCATGTTCAACTCAAGGTTTTGAATCCTATATAAAATTTGAGCTTGAACATGAAATTGTACTCAAAATGTGTCGTAATCTCTGAGCCTGATTAACAAAGGCTGACTGATTAGGTGGTAATAATAATAATAATAATAATATTAATAATAATAATAATAAAAATAATAATAATAATAATAATAATAATAATAATAATGCAATTAGCGCTACATTACACTAGGTAATAATTCTGCATACCACACTTTATATTTTTATTTTCCACCTTGGGTAATGAATGAGATTAAAACTAAGCCTGGATATAAATGTACAACTTTCTAGACAGGATATAAGTCAATTTCACTGTTAGTACATAGATTATTAAAAAATAATTAAAAATAAAAATAAAGAAATATACCCAACTTATTACTCAAATGTATAGTACCCAATTCTACCGAATCTAATAAACTACTACTCTATAAGGTAACATCTATAAGATAACATCTGTTACCTACAGAAACACATACCAGCTTGATATCAGCATGTACCACCCAAATTAAACATACGATTCTCAAATTTATCCCATTTATTTATCCCATACCGACAACAGATATATCAATGTCTACCGAAAATGTACATGTTGACTGAAAACTTGCTGTTCCCTCAAGTAGTGTAAGATGCTATAAAACTTTTAATTATTTTTATTTTTATATTTTATATTTTATTTATTTATTCATTGCTGTAGGAATCTTTCACCCAAACACAGAGATAACAACCCGAGTTAATGGTATACAATTCTACTGTTGATAAACGACATTGACTTGTTGCATATCCAAGACGATATAAAATCAAGTCACAATGATCTAAATTGAGAACTCATGTTTTGTATACATTATTCGTGTATTGCCTAATACCATGTACAGTGTGGGCATTGTTGACGCTGGACAGTATGACAATATACTGTAGTATGTATGGCATTTATATGTTAAAATATACTACAAATTAAATTTATATGATATTTTACGTTATATAAAACAATTGTGTTTTGATCTCTACAGGAAAACAAATTCTAGAGAGAAAAAATACAATCAACAGATCGCTAAGATAATTCTAACATCCTCAATTTCAACTTCAAAATTCCTACGAAGCCGGTACGATATAAAATGTAGCTTGGTTCTCAATTATCATCAATATGTCACAGCACTATTCCTGGGTAGACAAAATATAGCCACTTATTGCAATCTGTGAAAGCACCAGTTTGGGAGCTGCTGTCATAGTATTAAGTAACTCTCTACTAAAACTGGTAGAAAGAGACAAGTAACTCTCCTGTAGCAAGAGGCAGACTTGGTAAATGTCACATGGTTGTAGCTGTCTGGGAACAGTGACAGTATCTACTATTATTACATCCAGGGAGCCAACGTTGGCTCCACTTCTAAACACATACAGATAATGCATGAAATAATTTCATCCTTAAAATATTAATTTCTGGCCCGAGGTTATGAAACCTTTTTGATTATTTCAAAAATGATAATATTAGGTGAATATGGAGTTTAACGTCGCTGCAGGAGTGAGTGAATCTTTCACCCATTTGCGACGAGATAATATTAGGATATAGTGCATTAAATATAACAGATATTGTGGATTTATTGCTTCCAAGTATGTACAATAATTGCTTGAATATCTATGAAAAACAATCACTTCATCATTGAAATATCCATTTCTGATCAATAAAGCCTTCGCAATATCGTTTCCCTATGTTGAATTTAATCAAAATTTGTCAGTTGATACAGCACATAAATAATAAACATTGTGGATTTATCGCAGAATAATGTCTAAATATAATAGTGTAAATAATTCCTGGTTTCATATTTAGATTTCAAGGAGTCTCAAATTCAAACTAATGACGTCAGAAAGATATGATTCTGTTATTTACTGAGGTTATTTACTGACGTTCACGTTTATGTGTGTCACTAGGTTAAGATAATTTACTTAATTAAAATAGCAGACTGATTTAACCCCGGATTAGGCACAGACAAAGTTCTTTAGAGCATCTCTGGATGCTTCCAGCATGGAAAGGGTTAAAATGATAATAGAACAGTTCCTCATAGAGCTGAGGCCCGTTCCACAAAACAATCATAGCGCTACAAGAATCGTAACTCCTGTACATCAGCATGGAGTTGCTAAGGAGTTACGATTCAAACAGCGCTACGATTGTTCTGTTGAACGGGGGCCAGGACTTTTGGTTTAAAGAAATGTCAAATTCCTAAGACGAAAATTTACAAAAGTACTTCTAGCATAATACAAAAATAAACAAAACAATTTCCCAAATGTTTTTCATAAACAGCTTAACACGACATTACATTTTTCAATCCATGTCACAATCGGGAAGAAAATCCCAGAGCCCCAGTGCATTCTGGGATAGACTGACCGCGTTTGGAAATAATCATGTAGATGGTATGCGAGACGAGCATGCGTTACAGAGCATCATGGTCGTACAGAGTTACACGTGACTAGGCCTCAGCAATAACGACGCTATTCAAGCCGAGTGGCCAAGTGTGAAACATGCATCATCGCCGCTGTCGTCGACATCACGACTGTCATCATATAAGTCTCTTCTTACCGGCGACACTTGTCGTGGGTGACATTGTCTCGAGAGGGGTGTCATTGTCTCGAGAGGGGTGTCATTGTCTCACGAGCGGATAACAAATGCTTGCTCGTCTCTTTTTATGCCTTCTCCATTTATTTCTCGGTAGATGGTACTGCAGTGTATCTTGTCAAATCCCGAGTTTCAAAGATCACATCAGTAGCTTCCCGCTGCCGATTCTTGCGAGATATACGTAATCTTGTGACACGCATTATCTCGAAAACGTACATATCCGACTGATAAATCGTTTGGCGCGAGATTTCAGTGAGCTGCATTTGACAAGACTACTGTTGTATGTTTCGGCTAAAGCTTGTACCTGTCCCGATGTTAAAGCTTAAAGACAAGATAAGGGCCATAAGGTATATGCCAGAGTTTGTAACTTGTCTTACAGCGAGCACCTGCGTTACATAAATATTCATCTGCATTAACATTGTCATATCTGTACATCTATTACAAAGACAGAAGTAAAAGTGTGTTTTTTTAAAAACACCTAAATGTGATAAATGTTCACAATATGTAGTTTTCCCCAAGGACAAATGCACAACCTTATATTTTTTATTTATAAAGGGTTTACCTTACATTTTTATTTATAAATTGTTCGTCTATATTATCTATATATATAATACAAACCCTTTATAAATAAAAATCTAAGGTAAACCTTTTATAAACAAAAATGTAAGGTTAGATACATATCTGTTCCTTGTTTATTCATTATTTGATAACGCGATATGAATAATAATAGTGTATATTTATATTATTCTTAAGGGGCATGCTCATAGCGCTATACTATGCATACCCTGGTCATTGGATTGGTATGCACACCTTGTACCTTCTCAACTCCCTGGACAGTATACAACCTATACTAAAGAGTGATTGATTATGGAGTTTAACGTTGTTGCGGAAATCATAATACAATATATACTAAGATATGTGTCTGAAAATATGCACCTATAAATATAACACTGTCAGTGACATTTGACCCATGCAAAGATGATCTACCCATATTTGGTTACAAATGACTTCTCTGGTATTAATAACCATTACCATGAGCGACCATGCACCAGACAGCCAACTGTCTCCTGTTTAACACCAATGAAGTAATTATCAGCGATTGGCATTACCCTGATAAACGATGTTACTGTTACTAGTCCTCCGATAAGGACACCACATTAAGTGGACTGTTTCCCCTCTAATTACTTTCCCTCGTTAGGAGATAAAGTGTTAGTGTTTACTGGGGTTGCATTATGGAGGAAAAGGTTGTAGCCATTCGTTTTCACTGTGATGGTTAACTGCATTTGGTTTTCAATGAATAGATGTCAATAGTTTATATTTGTGTGTACTACAGTATTATTATCAGAATGGATTTGTAAGCCTCCTTTCTACTTCGGGCTACTAGGGGAATAGTATACGATTAACGCTTAAATACAACACAATCTTCATTATATATTTTAACTGCCTGAAGATGTCGGTATAGTGATATAGCTAATATAGTTGTATGTACATAGACATTTATTTCATTTATATTTTAATATAGGTACTTATTAATAATTTTTCGTATGATATATTATTTTATATATTATATATTTCCACCATGAAATATTTACCTAATAGAATTTTTATTATTTATTTACATGTATTTTTATTTATTTATTTAATGCTGTATGTTGCCAGGGAAATATTTATGTATTTATTTACATTTATTTGCATTTATTTATTTAATGATTTATGTTGTTTTTATTTATTTATATTCATTTATATTCATTTATTTAATGTCTTATATTGCTATTTATTTATTTACTTTTATTTCTATTTATTTATTTAATGCTTTATGTTGCTAGGGAAATATCTCGCCAATTTACGATGACTACAATGTTAAATAATATTAAACAGAACCATATAAAAACGCAAACAAATTTGAAAAACACGCCCCCAAAAAACTCAACCAAAAGACAAGATATGTAAAGCCAGAATGCCAGGAAGTTTTCTATGATTATACATACATTCCCAAATAATTATGAACCCCCCCCAAAAAATGAAATTTACAAAATAGAATAATGCTGCCCTTAATTTCTGGTAAGAAATGTTGAATTAATTCTGTTAAATGATAAAATTTGACAACTTGTCAGCAAACCCGCCTCGCTAGCAATGAAAGTTAAGCACTTGAGTTATCACAGTAGCCTAACACTGGCAGGAAATAGATCTATCTTGGTATTGCTTTCATCGCCAGCCATTCATCACTTGCAACTTCCCCATCACACCTATGCTAAAGCATTAGAATAATATACAGGACACAGGCACACACAGAGCTGGTCTCGGAGAGGTGGCTACCAAACATAAATTAGCCATCACTTGAAAATTGGCATGGACAAACCAAGTGTTGACACTACTCTGCGACCCCCCATGATATGCAAACAGCCTCACTTTGAGATTACCTTAATCTCGTTCTTTGTGTCAAATTAGCTTCTGGATTGTCTTGACAACATTACAGTAGGTGGTGTTAGAAGGAAAAGGAGAAATGGGGGTGAAATGACAGTGGCAGTTAAAGGTGACACGCGACTACCGCAGGGTGAGTCGTAATTAGGGGGAGGGTGCTGGTTGACCTCTGGGGTTGACCTCATGTCCTGATGACCTCCTGTACTGGCTGTACAGTGAGAGGGAGACAGAGGGAGGGAGGGGATAGAGGTGAGGTGAGGGAGAGGGAGAGGGACTCTCTTACAATGCACAGACAAAACATCTGCATGCTCCTTCAGAATATAATGTAGGGGAACACAACAAATGAATACCACTGTGATGCTGTGTTGAAAGGATGCATTAGAATAACAAGGAGGTTACAATTGGGAATGTTCAGTATTTTAGAACGATAGTGAGGTTTTGGCAGTGGGGGTAAGGGGCTGCCATTGAAAACAGCAGGCAAGATTTTTTTCTTAAAAGTACACTCCTCCCCAAAAAATCAATTTCCTTAGGCGACAGTTGACAACAGAAGAGTGTCAAAATAAAGCACATGATTTCAATTCCTTCCAAACTAACTTGATCCACATCCAACGTAAACATTGATCCACTGTTGGTCTTTATGGGAGATGAGGAATATTATCCATGAACACTCACAAATGTCTGATCAGAATCATCTGAAAATGTATCGCCAGATACACCGCTAATATCCGAAAACAATTCAGTGAAAAAATAGTACCAGCTTTGTCTGGTGGTGGTCATGAAGAAACTGCCGTCTGCTTCTCGTATTCCGACACTGGAGAGTCGCACACAGCAGCAGGACCTGATGTCTTTGTGCAAGATGAAGCAATGTTACGTAGTCCACTGTGGAGGCAGCTAGTCCTCCTACCAACTCACCTCAATGACACAACCCTATATTCCACAGCAACCACCACTACTAAGCACACCACCCGGTAAATAAAGATGGATGACTCTGGTAGCCTTTACCAGCAGAGCCCTTTTAATAGCTTCCCTGGCTATAGTATACATCCAGCGACATGGAGGAACACAGCAATGAGGAGAGACCAGGCTGGGTTCGTTGTTGTTGCCCCGTTTCCTGGGCCAAAACGGCACTAATTGACCTACCTGTTTACAAGTACGCTATCCCAGAATCCTAGTATCCCCGAATCTGGAAGGGGCTGAAGACAAGGACTGGGAGGGGTCAGTAGGGCCGTAAAATTCCCGACAGACCTCGTTCCTTCTAACCTGACACAACACAGCCTGGTTGCTATTTCTAGCCTGGATCCAAGATGGCGGCCGGCTTCGCTTCTCTCTCTGGCTGGCTGGCTGGATCGCTGGCTGCACTGAGCTCTGGCTATGACTGGCTCGGGAGGCTGAAGGCCCTGGGCCTCATTCAGATCATATTAACTTGATTGGCATATTAACAATGGACAACTACTGCCGAATAAAACGACTAATTGTAGAATGGCAGAGTTTATTTTGTGGCAATCCTGATTCAGTCAGTCATTTCTGGCCTAGGTGTTAATAGTGTTTTGTCACACGCGGGGAGAGTCGGCCTGGGCAGATAGGTATACACACACACACTCACACACACACAGTGGTGGGAGCTTTACTGCCATAGAATAGCTGCGACCCCTACAGTAGCTGGGGCCTTTTGGTGTGGCTTCACAGTGGATCTCTCTCCCTCTCTCTACTTCTCTTCTCACACCATCTTCTCTCTCTTCTCATCTCTCTCTGACTTTTATCTCTCATTGTTTCTATCCTCTTATCTCTCTTTTTTTCCACCCTTCTCTCTTTCTTTTTTCCCCATTTTTAAAATTCTTTTCTCTCCTTTTTCTCTCATCCTAACCCTTCTGTCTTTCATTTTCTCCTCTTACTGAGCCTTCCATCATCTCTCTCTCTCTCTCTCTCTCTCTCCTCTCTCCCCCCTCTCTCTCTC
>JAVCKX010143132.1:0-15588 GCA_034780695.1 Lepetodrilus gordensis
GTGTGTGTGTGTGTGTGTGTGTGTGTGTGTGTGTGTGTGTGTGTGTGTGTGTGTGTGTGTGTGTGTGTGTGTTTAGGTTAGACAAGTATTTTACAAACACCATTGTCACCATGGACACTCCTTTACAATTTGGCTTATTATTTCATTACTATCGGACAGCGATCGCCTGTAGAGTGTTTATTTATGTTCTAGAGTAGGCATATATCGTGCATGTTCCGAATAATTAGAGATGTCTTCAATTAAGGAGTACAAATATAAATAGCTTTTCGTAAACATCCGATTTCTCCGACTACTTTTCATTAGGCCGTCTGCCACCGATGTGTCCGGCATATGAATTCTGCAATCAATAGTTGCTGCATGGCCAACATGCAGGGTCGTCTTAGTTCAAGGTTACATGGGGGAGATTCACATGTATTTGAATGCACGGTGGGTGGATGTCTGTAATAAATGTCAAAGATGGAACACAAGCATGCAATAACAGTGTTGCCTTTAAAGTGAGTGTATTGTATCTCAAGATAACAATAGTAACCACAGGCATTCGTACAATAAAACCGTTACTTATATCACAGACTATAGCTATTTACATGATACTTGCATGCAATCTATTGAATGTCATCGTCCTGCTATCTAGAATATGAATTTGTTTTCTTACTAAACATTGTCAACTGTATAGTATGTATATGCTGTACGTCCGCATGCATACATGTGTTGCAAAAGAAATAATGTTATAACTGTCCGAAGATATCGGCAATGGACTGACGAAACGTGCGTATCGTTAAAATCATGCTATAGTTATGTACAAACTGTATAGCAATTTGATTTCTGTATTTTAAATATTATTGACGTTCTCGTTTTCTATGTGTCCAAAGAACAGTAGATTCTATATATACACGTATTTAATTTATGCCAGAGAGATAGGACCGTAAGAATTTTAAAGCATGACATGTACACAAGACAATACAGAGCGCAGTCTGGCGATTGATTCTTACAACCATTTCTGAAGCCTACGGATGCAGATAGACCAAGTATATAGTGTAACTTGATTGCTTCAAACAACCATCTCTAGTGCAGATGGACCGAAGATAACTGTAATTTTATAAGCATAGGCTATACTACATGTTGTCACACTTCGTGCTACATCGTCCTAGTGGAGTGGAACTATTAAATATAAATGCCATTTGTTATATACATGTACATGTAATTAGAAAATATTGTATCTTGATATATGTGTCCATTGGTTTATATGTTTCCAGTAGTAATTATTTAGTCTTGTCTGTTTAGTACATGTGAACAAAATGAACCGCTGCAGATTTTAAGCATTTATATGTGTTCTTTCTAAATGTACACCACGATGACGCAAAGGAAGAGGAACATGGAGTATAGGGCTTACACAGCCAATGGTGGTCTATTACAGTCCTGCTTATAAAGAGAGTTATTTTCTTCCTTCCGCCCACATTCTTGTAGCATCTATTTTCATCTCAGCCTGTTCTATCTCTAGTCTTCGATAAAGCTCATAACTTATGATAAAATGTCTTTGTGACGAATACTCCTAGAAGGAAATGTAGAAATGTCAGAATAGTGTTCATAAAAAGAATCACAGTCAAACATAATTATTTTACATGCCTTTATTGCACAACGACATGTACACATGTATATAATAGACAGATCTAATTTTGTGGTAGTCAGCAGGTCTTGTATCCTGCCGACATATACTGACAGACATACATGATAATACACATGGACTAGCATGGACTGGCAACCACAACCTAGAACATTGGACAGGGGCTAATAGCGAGCTACAGCAGTGCATGGTGCAGCGCAGTGATATGACCGATAACCATTTGTGCTGCCACATTGTGGCCAGTATAACTCGTGGGACAAACAACATTTGTACAACTCAAGTAAAAACAAATGGAGAAGAAACAACCTACGGAAACAGCATGTATTTCTAGGTGTGAAAATAATATTTGCATCAAGTACTTTCCAGCAAAAGTTGAATTTTTCTTAGGTTATCAAGGCATAGTGTTGACAAATATGCATAACATTCCAGTCGTGAAACACTTAATCTAAATTAAACGTCAATTTCTGGCCTGTTTCCTCTAAATCTCAACACCATTGCTTGAACTGCACCATTTTTAATAATGAGATAACCAATCAAAAAACAGCAGCACCGTTCCTTGAATGGCTACAATGGTTTGTTGTACTAGACCAATTATTCAGACAACACAGGCCAAGGCCTTCATGTACTGCAGTCAAAAGTATTAAAAGGACTTGGAAATAAGCTATCCAGATGGCAACTATACTAGCACCTTCACATGTTCTCCCATCATCGAAAATGCATGCTGGGCTAGCTAGCAGAGGAAACAAGCCAAGATTGTTAAACAGTATTTGATGAAGATACAGTGAACACTATGTATTACATTAAACTGCAGACAAAAGCAATGCCATAGTGAATGTGAGAAATGATAGTTTTCTTTGGTAAAAGTGGATTACAGAATATCATCCTGCATTCCAAAAAGCTGCACACCAGTCATAACAATGAGCAATGAGTTAAATGTGTTTTCCTTTAGAGTTTTACACACAACTTTGATGTGTAATTTTAGACACTTTGATCAGCACAAATTGAAGTCTTTAACCCTTTCCCTGCTGAATTAGACACAGGCACTACCCTTTAGGGCATCTCTGGTTGCCTCCAGTATGGAGAGGGTTAATCAAAATTTCTTCCTCAAAATATTTGATTTCCAATGACAAAATATTATCTTAGTTTAAGAATTCCAATAAGGATACATATACTGGTATTATTAACAAAATCAAGTGTAAATTAAATCTGTCATGGTCAAGTGGTTATAAATAGCACACATGGTTCTATGCTGAGGATTGGTCATACCATACCAAGCAAAGGGAGGAAATCGTAATCTGCAATCAAATTTGAAAATGCTTGGATCTGCATAACAAAATTCGCACTACACAATGGAAACAGACTTGGTCATGTTACAGTAAGACAAAAATGGGATACATTCAATATTGTGTAGATGTGTTAGAAAACAAATGAGCACCAATAATAAGCTAGCCCTTGCTTGTTACAAAATATACATTTAGCAAGCAGTTTCACTGTACAACAGTTTTGAACATGCCAGGAAACATGTGGACAGACTCATATCTAATAGTGCCAACAATAAAATAATGACAACAATCTGACAAAACTGCATCTAAACATTTGAAGCCATTACAGCCAGTATACAAACAATAGAAGTTCTGTGTACAATCATAACCATGGTATTTGATCAAATGCTGGGAGGAGGGGGACATACATGCTGGAAACATAAAGACTACTAAAGTGTGCAAGTTGAAATAATGTTTAGCCTCTGACAATGACTATTCGACGGTACTATCACTGTATCATCATAGTATGTTTGTCCAAAAAGAACATGCCATATCATTATTTGATTGTTGCTGGAAAATATCAATACTAAACAAAGCCAGTTAATCCATAAATAGCTACAGCATTTGTGCTAGGAGGGATCATAGACAGTCTAAGAAGTTTTGATTGGCCACTTCCAAGATAAACCGTATATGTGACTAGTTTTAAACATTTTGGCAAGTTTGATATCTTGATCAATACTCAATGAAACAATAAAACCAACCTAACTAAATTTATGTTAACTGGGAAAAAATACATGTAATTTTTTAAAGCAATTACATACTACAGTACTTTATGATATTTTTATAAGTGAACTTGATGCTAATCAGACTCTTAATATGGTTAAAGAAATATGCTAAAATTATTTCCCATTCTTCTATCCACAAGTGTTCCCTTAGTAAATATTTGACTGAGTATAGTTTTTAATATCAACTGATGAATCACGCCAATGTTGGGCAAGTAATTTCTGGATAACAAATGCACATTATATCACAATGACACAGGAGTCAAACAATTAATAGAATTAGCAGTGCTCAATAGAATTTAACTTTGTGCACCATGGAACAGTCGAGAGCGAAACATACGATGAAGCAACATAAATTCCAAACATGACTGGTGACGGATGTGTATTAAAGTTACAAAGAGTGTGTGGGGTGTTACTGTTCTGGGGTGAGGGGGAGGTCTGGGTTTGTAACCATTGTAATTGAATACACCAGGGCATGCTAGGATGTCTACAACAAGTACCATTTACATGCTCAATTCAGAAGTCTAACTACAGTAGTTACCAGTATCGACAATAATGCCTTTTAGACATGGCCGACATACACCATTGCCATAGTTTGGGCATTTCAGGAGACAGACGCAAGGATGATCAACAGCCATCCCAAATTAGACCTTGTCCTGTCAATCATGTTTAATCAAATCTAAAAGCAAATGTGGAGACAAAAGTGACCACATCATTTCTGTATGTCCATATTCATATAAAATTCAATGTTTGCAGTCACAGGTCGTAGCAAGGTCAGATAACTGAAACACAACCAAGGACTGGAACACTTTAGGTCATGATGTGGACTCATGGAATGCCAAAATGTATAAGCATATCTAAAATGTTTATTACCTAAGACTGACTGCATTAGATGTGTCGTTCTAAGGTAACATTTATTCTAAGTCTTAAAAATACATTTGATGGCTAACATGACCACATTCATTGGATGGTTCATGTTTACAATGATTACAGACACTGGTCATTAAATCAAGTAAATATTATAAGAATAGAGAAAGGTGACAATTCAAGGACAACAGTTGAATAAACAATTTGTGCTAGTTACCTCCCTTGGACATGTTAGCTATTTTCCAGACAGAATAGGCTGTTTGGACTGTTAGTTATTCAGGTTATAAATAGAGTTACAGTTTCATGGTCATGGTTGCAATCGTGAATGAAAACAAATCCATTTAGAGTGCAAAATTAATTCCATTTTTGGCATATGACCATAAAAGGGAGACTTTTAACATGATTTAAGTACAAAATATGCATTTGGTCCATCTACATTCAAAATAATTAAATTTGTTCAGTTTACAACAATAAGTATATATGTATATACACAAGGAAACAAGCAAGTAAACAGTTTGACATTTAACAATTCAAAACAAATACAGAAACACACCCTTTTCCAACTGCAGAAAATACGAAAGACACAACTGTACACGATTGATCTTATCACTACAGCACAGCTAAAACATGTTTAATATGGATAGAATGCCATCAACACTGATCTGAAACCAACATTGACAAATACAAGTCTCTGTTGAACTTGTGCTCGAACATGTGGTTTCAGGGCATATGCTATTTTCTGAAAGATTTTTAAGTTGATGGTGTCTTACTTACGGTAATCATCACTCATCAATACGTTACTATTACACTGTAAATTACGTAGTTATTTGATATTAAATTATATCCAGCAATTATAATTACTCTCTAACCTGATGTACTAACCTTTTCCCCTGACAATCTGAGATGCATACTAAATTATGATTGGAATAAATCCAGTTTCTAATTAATGTTTTCAAATAAATTGCCAAAAATTCATTCTTATCCAATTAAAATGTTAGCGAGTGAATTATTGTTTTACGTCATAGCGAGAATCTTTCACACATATGATGATAAATATTTAATTAAAATGTAACCGCATCTATATGTCCTGTTGACTATCATAATGTAGACAAGGATGAGAGACACAAGGAGTCGCTACTACCATAAAACATTGGTGCAGTCTTTGACTAACTTGGCTAACAAATATAACAGAGCAGTGCAGAGTTTAAGTCCATCACGGCCCAAGTATATGCAGAATTAAACAGGAAGACATTTGGAATAAATATGCATTTGTGAACCTTGGTAAAATATATGTATATCTGCAATAAGCACAGAACACGAACAGCACAATAACCGTACAGATTATGTACACAAATAACAGCAACATTCACTTCCAGATTTCATCAAGAGACAGACACAACAAAGAGCACAGAGACATCTATACCCCACAGTTTTTGCAAGTACAGAATAGGTATTAATATACACAATAATCCTTTTGAAAATTAATTCTTGAAAATAGCAAATGTACCAAGTTTTACATTAACATGCTAAAATAATCCATGTATTTTCAAGTCCTGATCATAAAAGTGGAACTTGCCATAGCTATTAATTATTCTCAAAATCTATTTTATTAACATTGAAAATTTAATTTTATTTTATTTTATTTTATTTTATTTTATTTATTTATTGCTTTTCTTTCTTGCAGGAATCTTATCCATACACAAAGATTAAATATCTACACATAACTACAGATTTCATTTGCATGTTGATAATAATTTGTTTGTCAACACCACAGCTACTGCCCCCAATGACTCCCATTCCAGTCCATAGCCGGAGAATATGAAAATACAGGATAAATATATAAAATATGTCAAAATATTACTTGAGGTATATTATATTCACTATTACCAGTGTTGTAAGTTACCATGGTTACACCACTCAAAAGCAGTGGCATGTAATCATGATAGATACTGAAATCTTTGATCATGTCAATAAATGTTGTATGGTAATCATCCATTGTAAATTCTGGAGCACAGTCCTACCAAACAATATACTGTAGTAGTAGTAGTCTACCACATCTGTTTAATAAATACAACCCATGAATAGACTGAAAAAATCAGCATGGACTGCCATCTGATTCACAAACAAGGCAGGGCTAGAAGAAGTTACCACTGGCCCCCGATTCATTTCTCCTAATGTTAAAGGTATCCTACAGGCTAGTAGAAATTTCATGTTTTGCTATTTGTATCATTATTCGGGTGAGTACGTTTTAAAGTTAAGTTCCATCCCCAACACAAGCTCTACCGTCAGCTGTACAAGCCACACCACCAGGGGTAAAGATATATTACACAGCAACACTTAACAAAACTACATGAAGTCGCAAAATACACAAGACTTGCCACATTTGATAAAGGGTGTGTTTTCCCATGTTCATTGTTTGGATGAAAAATAGATAGATCAATGCTTCCTTAAAGAAATACTGAGATTCAATGAACTCTAAAGTGAGACTAGAAACAAGATATATATATGTATATACGACATCCAGTCAGGTTACAGCATATTTCATCTGAAATGGCAACAAGAATTATTGCAAATGCATTCAAAGATAATATATATGTATGTATATATAATATGTATATATAATTTATATATTTGTCACAAATATTGGCCGATCATGATACTGTTAATGAAAAAATGGTTGATGATTAAATTTATCACAACAATTTTCGCCCTAGAACATATAATCAGGCCTTTCCATCCCGATGACAACATCACCGGACACTATCAACTTTGAATATAAAGGTTGCGTAGTTCAGTTTGGCAATCATCATGACACTATGGTGCATTATTGAATGCCTACAGTGAATACAATGGATAGAAAACATCTCCTTGCTACAGACTACCAGCTACATTTCATGTGGAGTAGGAAAATATTATACATTTTTCAAGTCTTGACAGGAATTGCAGTCAATGCCAGATGTGAAAAGCACTAAATATTTTAATATAAAATGATGCTCATCACATGTTGCTGCCATCAAAATGGCCAAAAATGAAGCCCCTTTTTCTTAATCGTTTTTTTCATTTTTTTGGTGTGGTCAAAGATGACACCAAACCGAACGACGTATGAAAATACCCTGTAAAACTACCACATTTGCTGTGTTCATAAATGTGAAGACATCGATCATCTCGCTAAACTGATACTGTTTCCACGATGGATTCTTTGATGATCTCCCCAAATGTGTTGTTGCTCTTCTTCTCCAGGCCCGACGTCGTGCAGTGGTCGTGATGGTTGTCCTGCAGACTGATGTCATTGGAGTCCTGCAAGGAATCAGCAGAAAGCTGCACAGAGTTCCCACTGCTAGTGGAGGTGCACCTGTCGTGGACCGAGCCCACGGAAGAGTTGTCCTCCCCGGAGGAGCCCAAAGCACTGTCGTACGCGAAACTGGAGTCCATTGTCGCTCGTTGCTCGTTAAACTCTGGGTACGAGGGTTCGGTGAGGTTGGGGGACTGGCCGAGGATGGCGGACTGGGAGCTGTCAGAGTCCAGACTGAAGTCAGTGTAGATGTTGCCGGTGACCACGCCGTTGCCTGTCTCCTGTCGGTCCATGTGGGAGTATATCAGCGGACACTTCTCCGCCAACTGATCTCGCGTTGTGGTCGTCATGGTAGCGTAGGTGGATACTTTGGGCACGGGCTTGGCCTGCCCCGCTGGTTTCTTAACGGATTCACAGTGGCCTTGAGATTGCTGCCCTTGCTGCCAGTCACTCCTGGCGGCCAGGTTCTGTCTGGCAGAAGGGTTCAGAGGGTTCAGCATGCCCGATATTGGCTGCAAGTCCATGTACTTCTGCTGCGTGTCCCCTCCTTTGGGACTGAAAGTTCTGCTTTTCACCACGGAGCACAACTCAGAGTTCGTCCCTTCATCCACGGTGCGAATGGCGGTGAGATTTTGGTACGACTTTGGGTACTCGGCACCCTCCACTGAATTGTCACTAGAGCACTCGCTGGCCTCCGAGTAGGAGCTGTCCTCCTGCTTGTTGTAGTGAAAGAAGTTTGTAGTGTTTTCAACGTGGTATGCATCCTCGTCGCTGTCGTTGAACAGCATCACACGAGGCAGATGATTCCCGTTGCTGTGTGCATGTTGCTGTTGTTGTTGCTGCGGCTGCGGCTGAGGTTGCGGCTGCTGCTGGATTAGGATAGGAGTGGTGAACGTCTGTTGCGTTAACAGCGACCGCTGCTGTGCATATCTCATCTCATGCATCATAGCGTTGCACACCTCGGTGTTCATGCAGTCGCGACAACTGCCTTTCTCATTGCTGTTGAAATGACACAGGTCGACCTGCTCCTCGAAGGACACATGGCGGACACCCGACCTGTCTTTATCACAGTTTGGTTTAATTGTGTCCTTCTTCTCCATCTCTATCCTCATGAGTGTGTGGATGAAGTGAGTCCGGACACGCACAGGGTTGAACTCGATCCTGCCCGACACGTTCCCGCAGCCGTCCTTGCTGCACCCGCACGGGAAGGACAGCCGGTCCACCTGACACTTGATCCCCGCCACACTGCACGAACACTTCTCGGGGTCACAGAACACCTTGCAGTCGCACCCGCACACCTCCCTCGACACCCGGATGTCGCGACACTCGTCCTTCTCCAGGTTCTCGATCTTCTTCACGCCCGACGTCCGGAGCATGTTCCGCCGCTGCCGGATGGGCACGGGCTGCAGGAAGTAGTAGTCGTCGTATTCGCTGTCAGACTCGCTGTCTGACGACACGTCGCCGTCCTCCATAGTCACAGTGTTTAACAAGGGACTGGGATATAGCTTTCCTTGTCGCCGCTGCTCTGCAAGTATCATTCGGTGGATTTTCTTTTGTTCTTTGGCATATTCTTTTAGAGTGAATGATTCGTTAAACTTGTGCTTGTTGGCCATACCTAAAATAAATTAAAAACAAATAATAATAATAGAATCACAGATATGCAAAACATCAGGTGGCAAAATGTTCTTACGACCGTACAACAATCTTAGCGATTCTCATAGTATGGCTACGAACCTGCTACCATCATACATATCATTGGGGTTTAGAGACATTTTCAAGATTCTTTCACCTATATCACAGCTTGTCAGTTTAGAGAAGGAGAAAACCTGCATTGTAGCACTTAATGTTGCAGTAAACCTGCGAGCACTGGCTGGTACTAACAGATTCCATCATACGTCTAACAACAAATTATCTAACATGGTAACAGCCCCCACTAAAATTGATGTTTATTCTCGTCGCAATTAAATCGTTTATCACAATCGTTTGAGTCTTCCGTAGAGATGATCCGTCTGGCGAGACGAGGATGACGTCAAAAGACGAGTGTCGTTCAGAGCGGCCGGTACGTACACCGAGTCCAGATCAATACTGATCTCCCCGCCAGCGCAGTCAGCTGCTCATTGATTACGACTTACCTAGAGTGGAGCCTCCTTCACTGGGCACACAGTTGAAGCCCTGTGTCCGCGGGAAGTAGAACACTGTGACACCCTCGAACCCCACACTCTTCTTCTTAGTCCGCTTCCCTGGGTCTGTACAGACAGAACACAGAATGAACACCAACAAAAAAACAATGATCTACAGAATTACATAATCAGTTAAACACATATTATCACACAGTTGACCTACTTAGTTGACAGGCAAAGGTTTACCTTAAAATACATGCATTTGTTTTCACAAGTGCTTTATACAACCAGATACTTATTCCTCATGTCCCACTAGTCATCAATATTTTAATATTTATTAACTCTCTCCCTGCTGGATTTAGGCACTGCTCTTTGGGGGCATCTCTGGTTGCTTTCAGCATAGAGTGTTAATTGGGTGTGAAACAAATAATGGTACCAGTAGGTATTCAACGTAGTAGGTGTTTTATCTCTTTCTCATTGATTGAGCTATTCCCCCGTAATTTATTATTATAATTTTAAAAAAAATTTAAAGGATATATTACAGCACTTATTCAGGCTTTACTGGAAATGTATTTAGTATAATTACCTATCACAGGGATACAAATTGAAATTTTACCTAACTTACACAGGTACAAAGGCAATTATTTTAAACTTTTGTAGCTAAGATCTAGTCCAAAACAACCTGTGCTTATAAATATGCCTGTAATACCAACAGAAATATGTAGTGTTTAGTGCAAAAGTACTACGGCTGCATGTTGTTGGTAAGCTGGGGGTGCATTCAATCAGCACAGGGCTGAGTAAGCTGCTTATCTAAACTGGTTTCCTGTCACATGTACGATTCATATGACTCTTAAGACAGTGGCCAGTTTAGTAAGCCGCTTGTAAGCGCTTGTGTCTTTGAACGTACCCTGGTGAATGTCTAGCCTCAGTTGTAGGAAATTCAACTGATCTTGACCATCATTACCATAATTGGCTAATTATTGTGAGGCCCCGAGTATCACAAGAGACGCCCTGTGGGAGACAACGGCTATACATTATGTGATGCAAGATTCATAGCAGCAGAAATAGTATTCCTTGTGTCATTGCGATATCCTGCACACAAGTTAATGCAATATCTGCTGACATACTAAATGAACAGGGATGGAAAGAGTTAGTGAATTATTGTTTACGTCACGGCAGGAATCTTTCACCCAGACGCGATGATGGATGGCAAGAGAAATAATCATGAGAATATATACCATTCATGAATCGAATAACAATAAAAATTAAAGTAGATTATATGTGATCACGGCGAGTACATTTCAGTGACCTAAATACAGGGTTCATGATATTATTTGTTTGAACACGAAGAGTACTGTATACTGCACCAGCAATACTGGTGACAAATGAGCATGCCGAAATGAGGCAATACCAGCATTCTGTAATAACGACACATTAACTGGGAAACACCTCGGGGAACTATCCTAAACATGGTAACACAAGACTGACACTGGATTGTTTCCTGATACCCGATAGATTCAACATCAGTGTGCCCGGTGCAATCCTGGAGACAGAATTGATTCCCTGAAAGTCTACTCAACTGGAATGCATCAGAATCAAATAATTGAAAAGCCTGCTCGCAAATGGATATCGTTTACTGGCCATGGAAAAACTGAACCAATTACATCGCTGCGTACATGACACAACGCAGTGCATATGCACATCCCGGTAGCTATTTCCTGGTAGGAATAAGAAGTATTGTATTAACGCCAGTTACAACAATTCATCGTTCTTTTGAGAATTTCTGGTTGGACCTAATCCTTGGAAACCAAGACTGATCTATAAATGAGGCAGTCGAACACTTAGCCAGGCTAAAACTGGAACAACTACCGAACCAGCAATGAAATGCATCCATCCTTACATTGCCTAATAAATTATTGAAATATTTTATTTATATTTTTACCGATTTGTATGGAGCTTTGGCATTTAAAGTACAGTCTTCTTATAAAAAAAATATCAAATAGTGGCACTTTCCAACACTAATACAGCAAGAGGAAATTACATCACAATACAACGACAGGCCAGACTTATTACTAATATATTTTATTCTGACCTTTCTTGGTGCTGACATCTGTGCTGCCGTCAGTGCCGACACTGCAGTTGCTGTCATCCTCCGACGTCAGTGGCGTGGATGACACGCTGCCTCCCTCCAGCTCAGACAACTTCCTCTTTGGCATCCTGCTGTACGACAATGTGGCGCCCAACCTATCCTACCACGGGGTTGTGGTAAAATGTGGAGTCCTTTGGACAAGACATCTTCTGAAAACAAAGGAAATAATCAACCTGTGTTAGTACATAGGATAGAAATGTAAATTTTCAAGATCAACACAATCTAACATAAATGGTCATAATTTAAAATTAAATATATTACAATATTTCTGAATGAAAGCAAAATAATATTGTGGGTGGAGTTTAATGGATCTGCGGAAATCTTTCACCCATCTTTCATCTAATTGTGATGTCATGTGCTTGAAACCTATGCATACGAAGTCATGAATGAATAGCCATTTTCAAAACAAACAGATTGTTTACATCCGGAAAATGGCGCATTTCGATGGATGTCATTTCATGCCGAAAGTGCAGATTCTTGCAAATATTGCTCTATATATTACACATGACCAATAATAAAAATAGGCATAGGTAAAATCACCTATGTGTATGAGTCCTTTTAACTGTCGAGGTTTGTACATTGTTAACACAAGCTTATTGCTAAACAATAACAAAGATGAATCTGTTGGAAATTGTTAGTAAATTATGCTATAAGATGGTGTTCAACATGTTCAAGCAGCCATTTCCACAAGAAAAAGTAAATTGAACGAGTAACTGAAGGAATTAGTTGTTTACGCTGCAGCATGAATATTTCACCCGTATTTGACAACAGAAAAGCTATTATTATAGTATTAAAACATGTTAACTTAAGTTAACAATGTGAACTGAAAAACAAAATGCAGTACACCTTCTCAAAAATTATTTTTGCATCCTATAAAAAAAGATAATCAAGAATACATTTCTCCATGGTTACCTTGCCACATAGACTTATTCTAAATCTGACACACTCAAGATTTATGTCTGAGTTACCAAGAATGTCTTTCCAATTCTCAATGACAAATCTGACAAAATAATGTGAGTCAATAAAGCTCAAAATGTTGTCGATTCTTACAAATAGTATCTGTTTCAACTTACTCTGCGAATTACAGTTAACAGTGTTTGAAATTACCTCTGGCCCGGGCCATTTCTCCCAAAGCTAAGGGTCAATAGAAATTCACGTTTTTTGGTAAACATTTGTTATTTGTATCGTTATCATGATTATTTGTGCCAGTAAATCTTAAAGGGCAAGTTCATAATGATTTAGGCCTATCCGCTCAAACTGGAAATAAATTAGTGTTTTGCGTAAAGTTGAGCATATACAAATCATGTGTGTTGGGAAATTGATCTAGGTTATTAGGAAATTAGCAAGGTAATTTTCATACATGAAAATATCAACTTTGGGCGCCGTCGAGTTATCGATCTTGATAAGCGAGAACAGCGAGCTGTTGTTCGATTTTCGTCCTAACAGCAACAAATGGAGTCAACTTTCAACAATGTCTGTTCAGGCTGTGACATATGGCTAAGTGGAGATTTTATCCGGATAGATGCTAGATAGAACTTAATTTACTCGAGAATATCATCTGATTGTTAGCTGTTTTGGAGAGAATGCATGTGCAGCTTTTCATTGGTCAAATTAGAGCACCAAATGTCACGTGGTTCCCAATAATCAAGAAAGATAACCAATGTATGCTTCATCGAAAATGTCTAATTTGTGAATTTCAATTAAATATTAAAAATACAAAGAACTGAAAAAGTATGTCAAATTGTATATTGTTGAGAAGATAATAAACATATCTATTTTTTTAAAGCAAAAGATGTTGAAAAAAGAGGCCTATATATCATTATGAACTTGCCCTTTAAAGGTAACTTTCTATCGCTGCATGTTAGATATCAATAAATTATAATCAACAGATTTCATCGACTACTTATTATTAATTTGTATTTTTATAACAATAAAACAAATACCTACATCGTCATAACTGCAATCCTAAATACTTGACAGTTATTGAATAATTTGCAACTGTTTAATTTTCGTAATAACTCGGGACACCCCCTAAAGTGATTATTTTGTCATGTCAGAACTCTAACAAGAACATCGCAGCACTTCACCCATCTCACATTCAACTGAGGTAAATACTCCAAATTAGGATTGGCACTCGCCCGCTTAGCCGCTTATAAAAAGTCCACCTCTTCTCCGACCGCCGCCAGTACCGAGAAAGAAAACACGTAATCACGGCCAGACAGACCGACAGCACATCGTTCATAAGTCGATTAAGCAACGACAAATATTGATAAGTGTTCGGCACCCCTGAGCTGTTTTACAGAGCCCCTAACGTGACAAAAGCTTTGTCAGCCAATCGCGCTAATTGACTGCGGCAAGGAGGAGTGATTAGATCAACATACGACCTGCTTGTAATATTTAAACCAATGAGACCCAATTAGACGGAAAACAGATCGGCGGCACAATGAACTTACCCACGTCCGGCTTCTTGTATTAAACAAAAATCAACACCCCCATCGCAGCTTACCGCCGAAGTCCCTTAATCACGCCGCTGTCTTTTTTTTTTTCTGGCGGCTTTCCACCCAGTGAGCCTACATCTGCCTCCAGTCTTAAAACTCCCGTATTTACAGGCAGTCTTGGTGGGTTTCCATGGAAACGCATCCCATTCCTCTATAATTTGACAGACTCTGCTAGCTGGCTCATTCAGCAGAGTCAGAAAATCAATACAGGTTCCAGGGCAGAGTCTTTGTATGGCGAGAGGCGGATCAATATTTATAGGCAGTTTCTACTTCTTCCATTAACGAGGGAACATTGGACACTCGGTGAGCATCAGAAGCTAAAATCACATTAGGAACTACTGTATCACAAAATATATCTCTCGTCGTCAATGAGAACACTTATCCAGCATTTATGAAAGATAAACTCCAGATTTTAAATATGACCACACTTTTACATTCAGATCATAAATAATCACAACATTTGGCAGTTTGACATTCTTCTAAACACCTTTCATTGATCTTATTATGTTTATATCTATCCCAACTAAAACTGTGCCAAGCTTCATAATTTCATAAATACAACTGTTAGTTGTCTTGTTTTCACCAAGGTGAAACCACAGAGCCAAGTTGTTGTACCAGGATCAGGACAGCCATGCATTGTCATTGTTCATCTACTGGTGGATTTAAAGGGATGCATGGCAATGACTAACCCTCTCCCTACTGGATTAGGCACAGACACTGCTCCATAGGGCATATCTGGTTGCCTCCAGCATGGAGAGGGTTAAAAGTGTGTGGTGTGTGGCCAGTTTAGGTGGTCTAGGATGGACCTGCTTGTTACTCCTTCTGTGTTAGGACATTCTGGGCTTCTGTGTACTAGGACATTCTGGGCTTGTCTGTGTTCTAGGGCATTTTGGTCTGTGGACTAGAACATTGTGGGATTCCGTGTTCTAGGACATTCTGGGTTTCTCTGTGTTATGACAGTATTGGCTTCCCTGTGTTCTAGGACATTATAGGCAGT
>JAVCKX010143241.1:0-19402 GCA_034780695.1 Lepetodrilus gordensis
CATCCTTGGTCTTGTCAGTACCAGCCGGTGCTCGCAGGTTTACTGCAACATTCAGCGCTATGGATGTTGCGGGTTTCTTCCTGCCCTAAACTGACAAAGTCGTGATGTTAGTGAAAGATTCTAGAAAGCGACTTTAAAACCCCAATTAAAAAAAAATAAAAATTAACTATTAACTTTATGTCGCTCGTGACCACTCGGGACATTTAGTTGGAAAAAAATATGATGAAAACATGAGTGAGTGAGTGAATATAGAGTTTAACGTCACTGCGGGAATCTTTCACCCATTTGTGACGATAAAGCAATTAATTATGTTACTATATGTGTGTTAAAAACGAGGAAGTTTAAACAGTTAAAAGTGAATAATGTTGATGATAAACTAGCCAATATATTGCACATGATGTGTAAAAAGCTATGATGAATGGTTAAAAAGATGTTTTGAAGACAGAATGATGAATTTGAATAAATATTATGAAAACATGAATAAGCGATACCTACAAAAATATTTTCAGTCCATTCCCAGGACATTTTCGGAAATGTATCACCAAATGATAACAGCGCTAGGCTTTGTTTACATATCTTGTAATGCCACTCCTGTATACTACACTCACCCCAGTGAACATTTAAAATGATATAACCATGTTAACTGTTAACATGGTTAAAGAAAGAAGAAAGAAATATCAATTATTAAAGTAGTTATCTGAACAGAGTTCGTTCAATATATTTATATCTCTTGTCAAATTGTTTGCTGATCATGAACACATTATTTTCCATGTGTTCAAAGGGTCTTAATGATATACAGGGATAATAACTAACTTTAAAACGTACTCGCCCGAATAATGATACAAATAACAAATGTTTCACAAAAGACATGAATTCCTACTCGCCCTTCAGGATACCTTTAGCATTGGGTGAAGTGGCCCGGGCGAGTGTTAATTGTGAACACTGATATATTTTATTTCCTCTAAACACACATAGGCCTGCTGGCAGTTGAGAATGCAATGTATGTGACATATCTGACCCCATCTTATGTCCTCTGCTGCCTGGAATGTCCATATAACCAGGAATTTAGATTGCTTCTTAGATAAACTGTTGTTCCATTAACCATGTTAACTAAGTCACATTATCTGAACAAATAAAGGTATGTCTGTAGACATGGTACAATGGCATGCTGAAAGCAGCATTGAGGGTGTTTATCATTCCTGTGTGAGTGTTTGAAAGGGATATCATATCATATGTTGTTGCTGTACACAAGTTGGTATTAAATCCAAATAAAAGACTGTAAAATCGCAATTTCCTATATATAGTCTACTGACTAATAACTCTTAATCATTGAATACGGTCAAAATAATCTTTCACGACCACTGACACCAATAAGTATTAATGTTAATTATAAATATTTAAATATTGATAATTAGTGAGACATGTGGAATAAGTAAATGGTTGTATAATCAATGTGCATATATGTAGTCAATACAAATGTATATATTTTCAGGTAAAACCTTGCTAGACCACTATATATAGGTCAACGATCTGTGATAGTAATTTAATATCAATTTGTAAATTTGCTTCTGAGATGCTGTTAGCTAATATATATGACTATGAGTCACCTCGTTGTAATTTATGTCCAGCATGTCAAATAACCCAATTGGCATACCTATACAGATCGTGACACAAACAAGGTTGACTCAGTTTATACTTACATGCTTATTAAAGCGACTCGTACGGTAGGGAATTTTACCTATGCCCATTTTTATTATTGGTTATACATGTAATTTATATATATAGTGCAATATTTCCAAGGATCTAAGCTTTCAGGGATGAAAATGCACAAAAAAACATCAAAATATGCTATTTTACTTGGCGAATGTAAATAATCGTTTGTTCTGTGACCCAAGCCTTGCAATGTTAAATTCATATGATGGTCAAATATTCCCTATATTTCCTTTTTAAGTTTTTCTTATCATACATTGGGGGGGGGGGGGGGACACCTAAAAATTAAGTTATTCAATCCTATTATCGAGAATGATACAATCACCATGTAAAACAAACTGTAACTATATTGAAGTTTTCCCATTTCAGCCCTGGTCATACAGTTCATCTGCCATCGTTTCCAGGAATATCATGACCCTACAATAGGTAAGACACTTCAGCAGCTTTGTGGAACAACCCGAAGATAGTGTAGTGTAGTCACTGTAGTGTAATAGTGTAAATATGTCACTTGACAAGTTCACCAAACTCGGATCCTACTGGCAGGCTAATGTGTTCAAATCAAATGTGTAGTGGTCACTGACGTATTCAACAGCAATTACACAACAATCAAAGCAAATGAGTAAACATATCACAAGTATTGTCATCTAATTTAGTAATTTTACAGTATACAAATGGTATATGAAAGGAACTGCTTACATTCTTTACCTCTCTCTGCTGATCTGCTCTAGGGTGATATTTTGAATAAGAACTATTTGGGTAATAATAAACTTCTCCAAATGACCCAGATATTACAACATTTGTATGCCACACCTTCCTCTGTAAGCTGTCACACCTAATTGTTCTCACCCAAATAGTTCTTATCAAACACAGATCATGAATTTCGTGAAAAATACAGACATGCGAATGATACGTTTTACAGAATACATGTACAGTGTTCTCGGTTCTTGGACAACATGAATTTAACAAATCGTGAATATGTTTTTTCTCTTAAATTTGGCAAAAGAATGGCAAAATTGTGAAAATTGCGAGCCGCTAAATAAAACCGTTTTACGGTAAATATAATGCCAATTAATATCTCTAATTTAGAATATTTGCTTTCACAGTGACTCTGAGACTATCCCGGCACAGGCTACTATACATGTTAATATTCTCTCGATTGAAGCTGGAAAATTTATCATGAGTTTCTATGATTTGTTCCTACTTGGGCATGTATGTCACACATTTTTAAGTTTAAGCTTTATTACTACAATCATATGAACAACAATCCCTAAGAACACAATAACTGCTATCTTCAAAATTGTTTCTTTCATCATGATGACATCATAGCAATATCAAACATGCCGTGATAACTGCTATCTTCGAAGCTGTTTCTTTCATCATCATCATAGAAGATCAAACATGCTGTGATATGCAAGGCCATAATATTAATATTTATAATAATTTAAATGACTCATCTTTTTTTCTCTTCTCAATATCTTCTACTTTCTAAAAGTAGATTAATTAATTGTACTATTTGTACATGTTTCTATTCAGTTCTTTGTATATATGTAAATACTTAATTGAAGTTCACAAATTAAAAACGTTCTAGCCATGCAATTAAAACATTTACTGTAAAATAGTTATCATTCGCTTGTCTTGTATTTTTCACGAAATTCACAATCTCTGATCGTGAATTTAAGAAACACGTGAATAATAAGACTTCAGTTTTTTTACTTCTGATAGCCACTAATTTAATCACTGGAGACAGTATTACCAATTTATACCTGGCCGGGACTAATTACTCTTGAATATGTCATTGACCATCGCACATGTGATTTTTAACAGATTAGCCTGTGAGTAGGATCTGAGTTTGGTGAAGCTGTTAAGTGACCAACAAAAATATTTATTTTGACTAGAAGTGTCACGATTCATCGATGTATCACCATTTTACCTCTTATATCGTGATACACGATTCTGTCAATTTGTTTTTATAATATTCCTGATTTTAACAGGTTATTTCCACTCTTATTAAGTTTAAAGTTAGATTTCAGTATTTTTCACAATTATTTTAAGTGTTTTATTAACGCTTTGTTTTCAAATTTTCTCTTCATGACTAACTTATTTGTACTGGATATTTGATGAAATAACGACCTTCATATAACATGATTAGCATTGATTACTGAAAATCTTCCCAAAGTTCTTTAAAATTGAATCCCGATACATATCGTATCGTGAACATGGTATTGTGATACGTATTGTATCATGAGATAAGCGAATCGTGGCACACCTAATTTTGACATACTTGGACAACGTAAATTTAACAAATTGTGAATATGTTTTTTTTCTTAAATATTGCAAAATCGTGAAAGCGGTGAGCCGCTAAATAAAACCGTTTTACAGTATTGCTTTTCTTTCTAATTTGACAAATGAATTCGCCTAACTGTATTTTCTGCATAAGTGAATTTTATTTCGCTCTTTTCTGACTTAGAATTTCTTAAGATACGAAGTAACACTTTTGAGAATACGGTTCTTGATTCCAAATTTGATAAAAGTTTTCTTTTGTAGAGGATGCATACGAGCACCAATGTCGTATTGACGACGAGGCAGCACATCTGGACATTCTGGACACAGCAGGACAGGTCAGTATATACACCCTGTCAATATAGAGTATTATTGTCAGTATAGAGTATAAATAAATAAACCCGGTCAGTATAGAGTAGATATCTCGCAATTTTGTGGGGCTACGGCCACCGTATCCTAGCCATAAAGCAAATGTGACTTAGGCATAAGGCATCTCCGGTTGCCTCCAGCATGGAGAGGGTTAATCTGTTAAAATGTCAAAAGAACATCTGAACATACTGAACATCGGCTGTAAATAAGACAAGAGCTAAGGTAGATTACTGAGGTTGAGCTATGATGTTGAATCCTGAATTGTCTGTGTTACAGCCCGAGTTCTCGGCTATGCGAGAGCAGTACATGCGGAAGGGCGAGGGTTTTATCATTGGCTACTCTATAACCGACCACCGTAGTTTTGATGAAGTCCTCGCATACAAGAAGCTGATCGACAAGGTCAGGTGCGATCAAGATATTCCAATTGTCCTTCTGGGAAACAAGTGCGACCTGGAAAGCAAGCGAAAGGTCAGATATTTTATTTACTTACATTTTGTTTTCTTCAGATTGTTCAAGTATACATATACATTCAAATTCATAATATCAAGTAGGGTAAACAGTTGATAAGAACGAATATTGCAATTCATTCATAGAGTTTTTTTGTTTGGAAGTGTTCTAGATTACTAGTATTTCATTAATATGTGGCTTGACAGTCTATGACATGAGTGCAAACATCAGCTGGTGTAGACAAACCAAGGATAATAACTGCACTGCGAGTTCTGAGATTACATTGGATAGGCACCTTCTGCAGATTCACGTTGTGGGTTTAAACTTACGACCTTTAGCTCTGTAGGCTGACAATTTCCTACTGTCCTGTAGTTAGTTTATACTGAAATGGATGAACGATTTCCATGGCGATGTTAAAACCCCATAATCACTCATTCACTCATTTCTTTATTGCACACAAGGCCACAAACCTATTTACAATAATACATTATTATAAACGAAATTACATGTTTCTGAATATTTGATCATCACATTTTTTATGAAAATTAAATTAACGGATCATCATGACAGGTGACGACAGAAGATGGCGTGGCGCTGGCTCGACAGTTGGGCTGCCCGTTTTACGAGACGTCGGCGGTGTTGCGGCAGCGTGTGGACGATGTATTCCACGGACTGGTCCGAGAGATTCGGCGGAAGGAGAAGGAAGCAGCGGAAGCTCTACATAAAGCCACTCGCAAGAAAAATAGACTGAGACGCATGAGGTCCTTCTTCAGCCGGATGAACATTTTCAAAAGAAACAGGACTCGCCATTCATGAGAGAAAGCCTTTGTCATTTCATGTTCAGATAGTTGAGATGTTTGAGATGTTCAGATAGTTGAGATGTTAAGATTTATGAGATGTTTGAAATGTCAAATGTTTGACATATTCAGATCTTATGTTAAGATGTTTGAGATATTCATATATTTGAGGTTTTGTCTTGCAGTTATAGACATGTTCATATTGCACAAATAATGTTCATCTTTCCCATGTTCATCTTTCCTTGCATTTTCATTGTTCTTAGACCATTGTGAATTTATAAGAACCGAAACAGTCATTTTTTTAAAGGATATGGAATTTTGTACAAATAATATTTATGAAATTGATTTATATATTTAATGCTGTTTATGTATTTATAATTGTTGTTTTTATCTTTAGGTATATGGTCTCAATATTTAGGCTAAAAGTATATGAAAGAAATTGCTTGTCCCAAAGTTTTTCATTCAAGCAAGTTTGTGATTTTGAAATTAGAAAGTATGATAGCAGAATTTGTTAATTTCTGCTCTAACAGTAATGGACTGTTTTGTAGAACATGTTTTTGAAATAGTTGTGTATATTTGTTATGATATTGAAGTGTTAGTTTGTTAGTTTAGTTCCCACAGTGATGTTAAACTCCATATTCACTCATTGTTAGTTTAGTGACATAAACCACAGTGGCCTGTTCACCGAGTCATTATAATTAACTTCTTTGTTTTGTTATTTACACTGTATTATTTAAGAGTTTGACATTGATCCTTGTAATAGAGCTGTTCAGTTTTGTTCTGAGGAAGTTTGTGATATTGGCTTTGAGCATCCCATGCTTCATTCATGAAGCTAAAGCAATATATACATTAACTATTTATTATTATGTTTGCAAATGATTAAATATTCTGTGACAAAATAATTAACTTTGAGACTTTGGAATATTACGGTGTTAACATTTTCCTTTACTAAACAAATTCTTTAAAACTTGCATGTGATAATGATGGGTATTAAATGTTATCAATGAACATGAAGTACAACAGTCATGGTATAACATTATACATGTTTGATGAATCATGATACAACTATAGGCTGCTGTATTTAATAATAGTCTATTTACATGTAAATTTTGTGTCATTATGTGATAAGGATAATATTGCTGCATATGGAGTGAAAATCTTGTATGCACACTAGAAAATTAGTGTGCAAGTATTTGACCGCATTGTTGAGTGTATGAGGTGATGATGACATACTTCTTGGCTTCCTCAAATATTTTTTAGATTATAGAGTTGTCCAGGGTGTTGACACTCGGTCTTTGGTGATTAGTCTGATACATGTACTACCTAGGCACTCGAGGCGATGGTATCCCATATTATTTTTCAGATCCCACAAACCCCCATTATTCTCGTAGTTGAGCAAATTTTTCGTGTATATTTGAATCTAATAAATATTTTTGGAATCAATATGGAAAGTAAGAATTGAAATAAATTTAGCAGTTTGAACTAAAGATCCTAATCATTCAAGTTCAGAGTTTTGAATATGTGCAGAATATGTGTCAAAATTGAAAGCAAACAATTATTGTATACCCCAGTATAATGCTATTAAAATGCTTATTACAACCACCAGAATACTTTACAGTGATTGTAATAAAATGATGATAGCGCAAACTAGATGATAAAGACGCATTTCAAGCTCTACAGCGATTCTGGCGGTTGTTGTTCAGATGCGCACACGTTTTCTGTGCGTATTCTGGCTTACTGATATATTTTTGAGGGCGGTCTTGTTTGGGATGTTTCTCATTAGATAGGGTTGGCTGATGGTTTGTTTTCACAGTCATTCTAAAAAAAGTAACATTTCCATTCTGAAACAGGTCATAGCACCTTTAAACAGTATTTTAAAATATGCTACAAGACCTTTAATACAGTTCATGCATCATATCTCTAAATCGTTTAGTTTAATCCAAATATTTATGGAGCATTAATACGCAAATTCCAAAATGATTGCCACTTTGAAATTTAAATTTCTATTTATCGTAGATCATCAATCTTAGCTTTGTTATAATTTCGGGACCAAGAGCATTTCTTACAATTTTCAAACATGCCTTGCTGTGAACTTGACCATAGTATGATTCAAAGTTAAATAACTTAACGATCTTGAAAATACACAATGAAGTCTTTTCCATATCCAACATTTTTAGTGTTAATCTTCGAATGTCGGATATGGAAAAGACTTCATTTTGTATTTTCAAGATAGAAATGTTCAGAATAGGGCACAGTGATTGTCACCTCACTGTCATGTATCTCAATATCCCTATCTTTGACCTCTGTCCAGTATCTCAATATCCCTATCTCTGACCTCTGTCCAGTGTTATGTATCTCAATATCCCTATATCTGGCCTCTGTCCAGTGTGGACCATCATTATTTATTTTATACCTCTCCGTCACAATATCACATTTCATGTTTATTATGTTAAGATGTGGAAATATGTATTGTTTTCCACTGAATCTTGTATCATGTGCAACCAGAATGATATTATCTTCAGTGGACATGTGTAGTACTGTGAAATAAGAGTGAAAATATTTCAATCAGTCAAATATGAAGAATATCTAGACATTGTGAATTGAAAACAATATTTTGGTTAAAGAAAACTTTTTGATTGTAATCCACTTGAAAGTTGGTGGAGGCGACACTAATTATTTTGGTCACAAGCTAATGAAGTTGTGCTGTGGAAGTCATTCAACTGTTGTGTGAACTAAAGACGACGTTATTATGGGTATGTTATTACATGCTACGAAACAGCATGCTGAGGCTTATAATTATGTACAGATCTATTAGATATGCTCATGAACCTTATAAATCAATATTTTTAAGTTGTGGAATTTCATAATTATTTTTGAAATCCTGGAATTATTGCAACCATCCAATATTGATATTTAGAATATGCATGTAGTTCTGGACAGAATGATTTTCATACATAGAACATATTGTGTAGAACTTCATCCTGAGTTATTTAAATGCAGGATTAGAAACATTACTCAGTTACAAGGTGGGCATTTAACTAGGGCCATCCAGAAGTCGCATATCTCACAATTCACAATGGCATGAATATTCAAATGTTTACTATTGTCCAAAGAAAAAATATATACGACAGATATATTCATTTATTCCCTTGTTTGTTTATGGTTAAATTATTTATCTAATGCTTGTTTTGTGAATTGTTTTATTAATTTGTCTTGTGTCTTGTGTGATGTGTTATATATTCACAATTTCTTTTCTATGAATGAATGATTACGTATGTATCTCGATGTTTCAGCTTTGGAACCATGCACCCTAATTTCACTCTTGTCATTAATTTCACATTGAATAATAGTTCACATTACTCTCGTTGTCACTGTTTCAACATACCACATGCTGAATCAATGAGGTTTCCAGTGTTAAAGTCCTTGCACACCGAAAGCAAAATTGGCAACGACAAATTTTGATAGAATCCTTTGTCACCGCTGATTGGCGCGGCGATATTTCGCTCTCCTCTGGTATGTGAGGACCTTTAAGGCCCATTCAGATCTAATGCGGTTAATTCCGCAACAGATCGCATTGAAACCGCATAGCAAACCGTTCTGCTGACCAACAACATATTGGAAAAATGTTTGTTTAATCATTGTGGCTGCCGCATGCATGGGGACTGAATGAGCCTTTAGTCTTGTACAAATAGTTAATATTTTAGCCCAAGACATTCAGGGTTTTAAAAAGAAATGTTTTCTTTTTGCATTTCTAATTTTGAAATCACACTCATAAATATTATTAGAGTCTGTGGTATCTCATTCTATCAGCCATTAAGCGCTATTGTCGCAAATGGGTGAAAGATTCCCGCAGCAACGTTAAAACTCCATATTCAATTGCTCACCATTAAGTGCTTGGTGTGCAAAATCACTCTGCAAGGAAGGACTGGTCACGTCCAGTTAGTACAAAATTGTACGACTCGCAGGGAAGAACTAATATTATGAAATTGCTTGGCTTAAGTAGAAGAAATACGAGACTGCAAAGTAAAATTGAATTGCACCGGAAGTAATATTAGATTGCATTATTCTCAATGAGGAAATATGAGATTGCAAGATTGGGATGCATCTTTATGTACTGGTATTAATATTTTATTTATTGTTTACAATAACGAGACCTCGTATGGATTATGGTATTTGAAATTCCTTGCATGACCAGAATTTTAGCTATTATAATGCCATACATTTTTATTCTAATTACCGGGTATGTGTATATATTTGTGATATATTTATCATGTTGCCTATTTATTTTACTTATTTAATACCATTTGAAAGATCATGCAGTTTCTATCATGTATTGTCGACAAACCACAAGTTAAGCCAGTAGTTTAACTTTTAATTTCTTAAAGGCATACTATCAGATATGTATGGTCATTTTGGACTAGTAGATCTACATTCATACATAAAATCATGTTTGTACTTCCAAAAACCTTTCCACTGCTGTATGGTAGAACAAATTCCACTGCAACCAATAGACAACCTGAATTTTTATTTGCTTCATTATATCAATCACATAACTCAGTGATACAACTAAAATAAAATGTATATAAAGATTTGCTTGCAATTCCTTCATAGATCCGTTGATGCATCAAAAACAGGATAAATAGCGGAATGTTCTCTCATATAAAATATTAATATTTTGATAACTATCGAGTACTGAGGAATAAGTTCATCAGTAAATAACAACTTTTGGGTGGATAAATCAAACGTATATAGAAATTAGTTTGTCCATTATATAGACCAACCATCCGTGATTGTATGCTTTTAATTTATTAAGATGTTTTTATTTTGAATAAATACCACACTTTGTATAATATAAGGCAGGTAACTCCATTCTGTCATAATGAAAACATACTATTATTTTAGTATATTCAGAAGCAATAATTATCCTGTAAAACTACGAGCATATTGGTATCATTATGCGATTTTTGTGATATAAATGTTACTTTTGTTCTATAAACATTAATGTTGATCGTTTCATTTGCAAATTATGAAACATCTTCATAGAAATTGTTGTACCAGTGGTGTGGACAGATAGCATGGGCTTCTATGGTAAAACTACGGTGGACTCGCTGATTATTGCCTGTGCTACGGTACAACCACAATCCCAGGAAACGCGGATTCAAGTATTTTTCGAACTGCCAATGAATGCGATGCTAAATTATGCATTAAACATGTAAAATACATTTATAAATATTGTTCCTATTTTGTTGTTAAATTTATACATTACTTTATTTTGAAGAATTAACCAATTTTGTAATAAAATATAATTGGCAATGGTAGAGTAACAACTATACTGTATGGGATTGTCAGTTCTGGCTCCAGTGTAATACCACTGTATTGTGTATCGAGTTGTTTGGCATGAGGAATGGGATACATTTCTAATGCCTGGTGTTCCTAACTGATGTGTTGATGCAATAACAAGTGCTTGTTGGCCGTGTTTTAATAAAATAACCTCAACAATATTTATTTTTGTTATTTGTGAATAACCAATGTCAGAAAATTACCAAAACCAAATTGCAGACATAGGTGCATGGAAACTGTAAATATATTTTTCTGTACCATAGTTATTGGATGCAATGAATATACAATTGCTATTGATATTGCAGTACGCTTACAATGGATTCATTGTAGATAGATGGGAGTCCCAAATGTTCAACAATACAACTTTTAATAACTCAATTATCCATTGGCATCAGGTCACAGTGAGCAAGTGATTATGGAGTTGGAACATTGCTGCGAAAATCTCTCCCATTTGTGACAAGCATAAAGTCGCAGTTCCCACACTAGAAACAGGCCAGGCCAGTTTATTTCTGCGACAACCTATTGTTTTTTTTTAACTTGTCACTAATGTAGTTATTTGTGAAATTTCCATCGACCACATTGGCCAAACCAATTTTCAACTGGGCCAAGCAGTTTGACAATGTATTTGTATTGTGTAAGGTTAAAACCTTGTTGTGATGTGTGTGTAGTCGGTAATGATAATTTCATGCTGAAAAATCAGAGAGAAAAAACGATGGGTCCAGGTCCAAACGATTTGGAAAAACGACCCTTTGAAACCTGGAAAGAAAATAGAAAATCCAGAAAACTTTCACCCATGTAATTTACCAGGAAAACATCTGCTTCAATGTAAATTAATATACACAAAAAAGGGTGGTATTTTAGCATTTTATTGGCAATGCAACCAAATTTGACAACTGTACATATCCAAACGTCTTGTTTATAGCGGCGGTCGCATCTTCAGTCACACATCGGGTACTCTGTAGTACACATAGCTGTACCTACTTTACACGTAATTCCAATAGTCCTAGCATCAACACAGTTACGACTGGAAGCCAGCCAAAAAGTTTATCACAACAGATTTAAGTTTCTTGTCGGTCTCGTCGGTGATCTGTCCTTCTACGGCAATGGTTTTCAACATCTCCTGGTGGCTGCTCTGCAGATGTTTCAAGAACTCTGCTTCAAACTGGGTGATCTTTGCGGGGTCCAGCTTGTCAAGGTGACCTCGGACACCGGCATAGATGACAGAGACTTGTTCTTCAATGGCCATTGGAACTGAAACAAGAGCATAGAATCTTGTGTAGTGTCAAACACAATACAACAAGAAAATCTCAGATTGATAGAGAAATATGAAATACTAAACGAGTTAACAAGCCACAACTCGACCCCTGAGACAACTCGGCCCTGTGGTGAGTGAGTGAATATAGAGTTTAACGTCGCTGCGGGAATCTTTCACCCATTTGCGACCTTGTGGATGAGACAACTCGGCCAGTTATACAGTACTGGCGCATACATATTAAAAATACCTCAAGCTACACACCTAAATAGGTGACATAAATGATAGTATTTTCTTGTTTATTATTTACTCATTTGTAGTCACAAGATTATTTCCGCGAGTGTCGTTACTATGATAAACACGTCCAGTTTGGCGTTGGGATGCATGTTGTTACTGAGATCATCTCCAATTATTTGGGCGACAGATTACAGAACAAAAATCAATTATTAGTCCAGCGGTTCAATGAATCGGCAATTAATCAATCCGACATGACACTTTGTTTCCCGACGTTTTGGCATGGGTGCGACTTTTCAATACCAACAAAATACTTCATTTATTTCGGTGAAAATACTTTACACAAGACCAGATACAAGATTGTCCTTGTTAGCAGAGTTGTCTCAGAACTCGGGACTGAGCTGTCTCATCCAAAGGGCCGAGTCTGAGACAACTCGCCCTGTGGCTGAGATGTCCCAGGGGCAGAGATGTCTTGACATTCTATTGGATATACCACTTTTCAAATTCATCTGACCCTGGCCCCAAGGTTAATAAACATTACGAGTACGATTTCATGCTCAAATTGTAAATGAGGGTTTGTGAACAAAACCTCGAGTTGAGCACGAGTTTATACTTGAAAGTTTTGTAATCTTGGGTCCTGGCCTGTGCATCACAAAAGAGTTGTAGTATAGTCTGGTGCACACCATGCTTTTACAATAACATGAAATGATGAAAAAACAACTGACTTACTGCCCCAATACTTTTGTGAGGAAATCTTGCATTAATGATACCTTGTACTAGCATCCATGCATTGTTTTACATTATTCAGTTTGGACAGCACAGGTTGTAGGGTGTCCTTACCATACTGTCCCTGTTTCAGCAGCTCGGTGAGGCGCACTCCCCTGTTCAGCAGGTTCTGTGTGGACTGGTCCAAGTCGGAGCCAAACTGGGCGAAAGCAGCAACCTCACGGTACTGGGCCAACTCCAGCTTCATGGAACCAGCAACCTGAGGCAGAATTAAACATGGTCAACTTTTAATATTGTCTAAATCGAACTAGTACTTAGTGGGCTGTCTTTGTGATAAAGTTCTATCCCTGTAACAGTATTTCTAGGCAACTGACCTGCTTCATGGCACGTGTCTGGGCAGCAGATCCTACTCTGCTGACAGACAGACCGACGTTGATGGCAGGTCGGATTCCCTTGTAAAAGAGCTCGGTCTCCAAGAAGATCTGTCCGTCGGTGATGGAGATGACGTTAGTGGGGATGTAGGCAGACACGTCACCGGCCTGGGTCTCGATGACGGGGAGGGCGGTGAGGGAGCCTCCCTGGTGGGCGTCGCTCATCTTGGCGGCTCTCTCCAGCAGACGCGAGTGCAGGTAGAAGACGTCGCCTGGGTAGGCCTCACGACCGGGGGGACGACGCAGCAGCAGAGACATCTGGCGGTAGGCCACAGCCTGAACAGAGACGTACGTAGACGTCAATACATGGACTGACAACTAGAGCATTCAACAGGAATATTAGGAAGAACCGGGACCCATTCCACGGAACAATCGCAGCACTAAGAGTGGCAAATGACTGAATTGTCTACTACTGATGAAGATAACACTAACATGTTTTGACAAATCGTCGTAGATGATAAGGGCGTGCATGCCGTTGTCTCGGAAGTACTCTCCCATAGCACAGCCGGAGTATGGGGCCAGGTACTGCAGGGGGGCGGCGTCGGAGGCGGTGGCGCTCACCACGATGGTGTACTTCATGGCATCTGAAAGAAACAGGCAAAATGGTACATTCACATGTAAACATCAAATGACAAACGTAGCAAAATGGTACATTCACATGTAAATACCAACATCAAACGTAGCAAAACTACACATTAAAAAAAATATATACTGTGATATTCTTGCAAAAATTATTCAATTTAGTTTACGTTTCCAAGCGAGTATTCATGGACAGTTTGCAATTCACCATTTAAAAAACATAAATGCATGAAAGTTCCAAAGAAGATTCCTGGACAATTTTGTGTAAAGTTTCTAGTAAAATCAAGATCATGTTCCAACTAACCTGCGTCAGTCAACCTCTTCACAAGCTGAGCCACGGTAGATCTCTTCTGACCAATGGCAACGTAGATACAATACAGCTTGGCCTTCTCATCAGAGCCCTCGTTGAATCGACGCTGGTTGATGATAGTATCTACAGCAATGGCGGTTTTGCTGAACATAAAATGAAAACAAACGTTTACATTACAACATGAAGATTAATAATTGATGACGATGAAAGAGTTAAAAGATTTTATTTGCAATCAACTGTATCTCAGTATATTGATGTATTTTTATGAACATAGGTGTGGCAATCTTTCACCCATATGCAATGATCCATCCCACAATAGTGAGTTATTTTTTTTTACGTCTCAGCGGGAATCTTTCACCCGTGCGCGACAACAGTGGTATAATTTTATTTTTTGGCAGTCGTTTTCTAGAATATTTAACTAATATCACGACTTGTCAATTTAGGGCAAGAGGAAGCCCGCAACATCCATATCGCTGAATGTTGCAATAAACCTGTGAGCACTGGCTGGTACTGACAAGACCAAAGAATGATAACTGCTTTTCCACTCTACAGACGGTGCATCCTATCAATATCGCGCCAGAAAGGTAACTTTCGCAAACATTGATGCCTGGCCAGGATTTGAACCTGGAACCTTTAGCTCCTAGTCCAACGTTCTACCACCAGCCCCAGTATTATAATAGATATTCCCTATAAAATGATCACTATCAAAAGTATCACAGATGGTCAACTGATGTTCAGTTTCAGACATTTCTGAGAAATCCAAAATTTATATTTGATATTTGACAAACAATTGGGGGAAGAGATACTAGATGATTTGAATCAGGATTATTTAGTGAATTATTGCGGCATGTAACTGTAGCATACCCTGTCTGCCTGTCTCCAATGATGAGTTCTCTCTGTCCTCTGCCGATGGGCACGAGACTGTCGACAGCCTTGATACCAGTCTGCATGGGCTCTTTCACAGACGTACGTGGAATGATTCCGGGGGCCTTGATGCCCACTCGTGCCCTCTTGCCTTCCACCGAACCCTACAACAACAATAAAAATCAATAGTCAGCTATCATTCAAAGACCCACTAAGAAAAACTTGCAGTAGTCAAGCTAAAACGTACCTTTGAGATTGACAGCTGAGCAAGGTTAATTGTCAAACAACTGGAATAATACTGGTGGTCATTACCTTGCCATCAATGGGGTTTCCCAGAGCATCTACAACTCTGCCTAGCAGGTGGGCTCCAATAGGGACGTCCACAATGGCACCCGTCCTCTTTACGATGTCTCCCTCCTTGATCAGCTTATCGTTACCAAACACTACAACACCGACATTGTCGGGCTCCAAGTTCAAAGCCATACCCTGAAACACACCAGAATGACAATAATGACAATAATAATAATAGTACAACATTAATATAGCGCTATACATCCATACACAAAGTGTATGCTCAAAGCGCATCTAGACAGAGTGAAAGAGCTTGAAGAGATCATATACTTTCGCTTTCTTCTCTAAATATTAATTAGCTGTTGTTTTAATGGGTTTGTGTGTGTGTGTGTATTCATAAAGCTACTATTACGATTTTGTTTTCATTAGGTTACTATTATTACATGTATACTACTCAAAATGTGCTAAGGATCATACCATTTTTGTATTAACAAATGACTCCATATTGAAATATACTTATTTACATTAAATGGTTAACTCCACTAGGGCCCCAATCACACACAAGATACTGACAGTTGTTGCTCCTGGTAATTGAACTGTTTGGGACATTTTCATGACCTGCAGTAACATTTTGCAACCTCCATTTTTGGAGATTTTATTCTTTGATGGCAGAATGTGTGTTACCTATAGTTCAAATTTGGTATACACCAATGAAATTCATGAAATACACCTATCGTCGAATACATGCCATTTTTAGTTTTTGTGTGATACATATGCCGAAAAATATAATACCACCCTTAATAGTGATCCCTAGCAAATTTTGAGTAGTATGTGTTGTTTTTATAAAGTTACTTTCATTGTTGTTTTACCTTGAGACCACTAGAGAATTCCACCATCTCTTCTGCCTGAATATTTTGGAGACCATAAACACGGGCGATACCGTCACCAATGGACAGCACTTTCCCCGTTTCTTCCAGTTCAACTGACGCGGACTGGCCCAGGATTCTCTCCTCGAGGATGGAAGATACCTCTGCTCCTGAAATGACAAGAAAAATCACATGTATATAATTTATTTTCTCAATTTAATATTACTATTTTCAGCGAAATGCACTGAATTTTTCTGGGGGACATTGGCAAGTCTCAAAGAGTTCACAACTTTAAATTCTCAAAACACAAATCTGTTCCAATGTTTGTCAGTCTCATTAGTGAGTGAGCAAGTGAATATAGAGTTTAACGTCGCTGCGGGAATCTTTCACCCATTTGCGACGATAAAGAAATTATGTTACTATATGTATGTTAAAAACGAAGAAGTGAATAATGGTGTAGATAAACTACAGTCTCATTAAAATAAGATCCAAAACTAACAGATACATGTGACACTCGCTCCGTTACGGTCTCAGGTAATCGCCATAGGAATAGTGCCTCGCCTAATAATGAGTCGTTTACAAACTTTAAGCACTGCTTAACATGTAAACCAACACGTTATGTGCACGTTGAGGTGAGGTCAAAGGGCAATATGATGCGAAGTAAATGCTGATTCCGTCGGATCTCAGCTGTGCCGAGATATGATTTTAATGAAATTGAATGTTTGTCAACTGAAAACTGTAGAAATTCAGGGCAAATTGCTTTATATTTCAATAAATAAATTGTTCATTTATAAAAGTACATGACTCCATGCTACTGCATGCTCAAAGCGACCCAGGACAATGGATCAAAGTGCACTCATTTCACCTTCTCAACTCCCTGGGGATAATCCCATCCAAGCAGCAATTTACAGGCGCTAGAAGGTTGACATTCAGGTAATAAGATTCGCGCTAATACGTATCGCAATATACGTTGTTGTATTGCAATATATCGCAATACAAAAATTAGGCCAATACGCAGCACTAATAACATGATCAATTGAATTACTTGTACCATGTTACTAACCTGCAGCAAATGACGGTTTGGAAGTGTGCACCTTCCTCGCTGCAACAAAGCCTGCTCCCAATGCATGTTTGCACACCTGAGAAGTTAAAACGTAAAATTAATGATCTATAAATACATTCTTATTTACATTTCAGTATTGATAGTGATCCAGGTGGCGATATGGGAGTGTACAAAATAATATGGATCTCATTAGGCCATGTTTATGTCCTGTGGAATCAATATGCTACGATAAAAAATCTACACTATATGGCCTAGGATCTCCAGGCCCCCGTTTCATGATGGTGTCCTAACTAGTTAGGAACTCCTAACCAGAGTTATCACCTCCTAAAGTGTTTCACGACCATGTCACAAGTCATATCCCTTCTTAATCGGCATCTAACTTAGGTGATAAACTGGGTCATAACTTTAGGAGCTCCTGAATTTAGGAGGCCGCTGTGAAAGGGGCCCAGGGCTCAAGACTTAACATTCTGAGTTAATTGCCCACAGAGCAAGTCAGGGCAAGTAGCAATGGCATCAAAGGTGCAAAATGTTAAAAAGTAGGTTGTCCGCAGTGCAATTTAACTCGGGTATATGTTAGTCCAGAGCCTTGGATCTCATCAGACGGTCATATCAAGATATAACATTCTAATTACTTTTTAAAAACTTATGAAATATTTCAGACAATCGAAGACATTTCTGCATGGAGAGTTAAACAACTAATGGTAGGTTCTGAAGAGTGGCAGTTTCTATGTGTGGCCCATTACACAGAACAAATCATAGCACTAGGACAGCATTATAGAGCTACAACTTGTAACGCAACGGTCTGAAATAGACCGCCTTTCAGCTCTTGTATCCACTAAGAAACTATAGCATTCTAGTATCCAAGTCTAATCATAAGACTGCTGTTATCTTTATAGACAAGAAACGTGCAATAAAGGGTATACAAGGTCCACTTGAATGAAAGAATCAAGAGTTCTTTAACATCTGCATTTCCTGACAGACGGACCAACTAATTGGTCATAGACTCGTTACTACAAAATCCCCAAACTGAGCTTCCTGAAAGTTCGGCATACTAACAATCAGAATATGCTTGCCATATTGCACTTATTGTTAAAACAATTACATGTAGAGGATAGAGATGTTCCAAAGAAAATCTTTTTGGCGAAGGTCAGGTCAAGTTTACATTTACTTGACAACTAACTGACCACAACTAAAGCTACCAAGAAATCAAATGCAAGAATTTTCCAGTCGATAGTGCAATCAAAGACAGTAATTTAATGCTTGCATAGCAACCATGCATTAAGATTTGTGTTGTTAATCACATGGCATCAAGACTTCCACAACCAAATGTCATCGACCTTGAGTTGATATTGCAAGTTAACAAATGTTTTATGCTCCAAGTTTTACTGCATATAACATTAGCGCTGTTATTTAAGTGCCAGACGATGCCCCAGTTAATGAATACCTTGGGTGCTGCTCTGGGCAGGTGTCGTGCCAACGCTGATGTTATTCTTGCCGAAAGCATGGCTGCAGTTTTACTAATCGTCGACCAAAATGGCCGTCAATAATACCGAGACCGTGTGGGTGAACGCGAATCCCCGTTATGGATGCCGGTTAATCTAAAACCAAAGCGTTGTGTGCATAAACATACTACTTTGCAGACAACATATCATACATGTTTTAAGTCATGAAAACACTCTACCGATGCCCTATAAAAAGTAGATAGATAGACATAGATAGAATAGATAGATATTCTTTATTATCCACAACGAGGGGAACATTATTTACGTTGTAATAGCACATGTAACCTTGTCAGGTAATATTAATATATTTTTATTTTTAGATGAATACTTTTAAAGGCATA
>JAVCKX010143352.1:3976-14767 GCA_034780695.1 Lepetodrilus gordensis
AAACAAAATGACAGCCCGAAAAATGAGCTTATTTATCAATAACAGATGATTTGGAAGGAAATTAATCACTGTATGTGACTTGGATCATGTTGCATGTCAACAAATTGCATTGTCCTGTTAACCTAACAATCTATGTAAATTTAAACAAAATGACAGCCCGAAAAATGAGCTTATTTATCAATAACAGATGATTTGGAAGGAAATTAATCACTGTATGTGGTGTAGGATCATCAGTTCTTTAGGTTTGAAGTTGGTGCATGGGTCACTTTAAATATTGGTAATTTACATTGAAAATGTTCCAAATATTACTATGATTACAAGCTGAAATAGTAATTGAAGTGTAAGTGGACTTAATTCCTCCAGTGGTTTTGTTTTAACAATCAGCTTTGCATAACTTACATTTTGGAGTAATTATTTAGGAGATAATGGTCTACTGTTTGGAATTTAGACTGTTATCAATCGTGAATTGATACCATCTAATTTGAATTGAACATCAAACGCGTATTAATTGTTATTACAGTGTTCATTATTATCACTGTTCATCTACAGACATGCTGCAGATAGCTGTGAGTGGACCAGGCAGCCCTCTCGGCCCCAGTCTGCAGCAACAGCAGCAACAGCAACAACAGGAGGAGACAACAACTCGCCGCTCCGACATCCTGGAGGCCACTACCCACGAGCTGAGACTAGAGAAGAGTAACATCCTGATGCTGGGACCCACTGGGTCAGGTAACTCTCATAGTGGGGTCGCAGGGTTACAGGGTCGTGCAGGGGTCGTAGGTCATTTTGATGGTTGGCCTGGACTTGTCTGATGACCAACCACCTTCTGAGATTGTCCTATGTTTAACCTTCTCCATGCTGAAGGCAACAAGAGATACCCTATAGAGGAGTGGCAGTGCCTAATCCGGCAGGGAGAGGGTTAACTGCTTATGGTCTGCCAGGACGACATGAGGTGTTAGTCTATTTTAGTAAGAATACAACCTTTCAGACATGAAAGGCCAAGCAAACTCATCAAATAAACCAATGCTGTATACATCAAACCAAGCAAGAAGGGTTGTCGACTTCATGGGACAGGGACTCCCATTTTGTATATTTCCTATTTTCCCCATTTTCTAACGACCATATGTGAAAGAATCTTTGAAAGCATCTCTCAACCCCAAAGTCCCATTCTCCCCCTCCCCACCGCCACCCCCACCCCCACTAAAAGGAGTAAATATTTATAAGTTAATATGTATGTAATTAATTGATAGCATCTGTTTACTGATTGGTAACATCTGTTTACATGGTGTGTATTTCTGTCTGCAGGTAAGACTCTTCTAGCTCAGACACTTGCGCGGTGCCTGGACGTGCCTTTCGCTATCTGTGACTGCACCACACTGACCCAGGCCGGCTATGTGGGCGAGGACATCGAGTCAGTCATCGCTAAACTCCTGCAGGATGCCAACTACAACGTGGAGAAGGCACAGCAAGGTACAGCTCAGATCTAGTGCATTAGCATGGATCAAAATTAACACTAGCCCGGGCCATTTATCCCCATGCTAAAAGTATCCTAAGGGCTAGTAGAAATGCATAACATTTGTTATTTGTATCATTATTCGGGCTAGTAAATTTTAAAGTTAGTTTGTATCGCTTCTTAGTAGTATTACGGTACATATGGTACAGGCGGCCTTTGTTCCTAACGTGGTACGCTGAAGCAACAAGTACATGTATTGGCATTTAGAAATGAATGCAGAAATAATACTGACGTCAACTAAATTAATCTTTTTGAGATATTGGTACTGTGTGAGCAGGACTTCACGCACACCAACCACAAACAAACAAACATTTAAATATGCAAAAAATATATATATGCTCAAGAAGTACATACCATTCAACATGGATATTAAGTGTTTAAATTGTAATCTTATTCCAAAGTGACATTATCATATCACTTGTAAATATCCATGCGTTTTCTAAAATGGTGTCAGTTTGATTGTCTGTAACATCTGAAATGTCAATTACAAGCAAAACTACACAAGCTTATGCTGTTCTACCATCAACTTATTTATATTAGCCTTTGTGCTGAACCGGTGCTTGGTGCAAGATTTAACAATCAACACTGTTTGTGTTCTAGGGATTGTGTTCCTAGATGAAGTAGACAAGATCGGAAGTGTTCCAGGAATTCACCAGCTTAGAGATGTCGGAGGAGAGGGTGTCCAACAGGTATGTCCACACCAGTTATCTCCCCTTCACATAACTTCTAAAGTCATGGATTTGTCAGATTTAGCAAATAACCTAACTAATTCTTGAAATTGGTTGACCCTCTACACATATCTTTACTATGAGATGAGAGTACCAATTTTCCAATGTGCCATTTTTTAGGGAATGCTGAAAATGTTGGAGGGAACAATTGTCAATGTACCTGAGCGTAATTCGCGTAAGCTGCGCGGAGAGACAGTGCAGGTGGACACTACAAACATCCTGTTCGTCGCCTCCGGCGCATTCAATGGTCTGGACAGGATTATCAGCAGAAGGAAAAATGAGAAGGTTAGTCACACAAAATAATAATATCCTACTCGGCTTATGGGTGGATATATTTATTAACAGAGCTGTGATCTCAATTTACACTAGACATATAGTACACAATTGCTAAGGAATGTAGAAGCAACACAATTTAATGAGCTATGATAATATATGGCCTCAATTCAGTGCAGACTTTAGTGCAGACTTCAGAACTTTCTATCCTTAACTGTTTAGTGTTAACTATTCACCAGGCCGACATTTACAGTTCTACTGCAATGCATCTAATATATGCATAGCTAGGCTTAAAGACATAAATAAGGCTACAATATGATTTTTGAAAACATATTTTTTTATTATAATCTCATAAGGCTACAGCCTTTTTCCAAATAGCTATTCTCCTGTGTTTTCATACATTATTACTCCTATGGTTCGTTCATCTCCTTCAGTATCTGGGATTCGGCGCAGTTCCTTCCACCACAACCCAGGGCCGCAGAGCAGCCACCGTAGCCGACTTCAAGAACCAGGCAGATGGCGCCACTGCTGTTGCTGAGAACGAGGAGAGGGACGCATTTATACGTCAGGTGGAGGCCCGAGACATGATCGAGTTCGGCATGATTCCCGAGTTCGTCGGCCGCATCCCCGTGATCGTCCCGTTCCACAGTCTGTCTGAGGACATGCTGGTGGAGATCCTCACCAAACCACACAACGCTCTGGTGCCTCAGTACCAGGCTCTCTTCAGCATGGACAAGGTAAGGGAGATAACTGAGATCAGGTGAAGCTAATGGAATAGGAACCAGGGCCTGTATTCTCGAAACTTTGTAAGTCCTAAGAAGTTTGTAAGTCCTAAGAATTTGTTTAACTGGTTTTCTGTTTATATTAATTTTTTGAGAGATCTTTTCTCACTAAGGAGTTCTTAGCTAAGAAGTTTCGAGAATACGGGTCCATGATATAGGGATGTATGGGGACTCTTGTAATAGTGCTATATGGCCATTGTCTGAAACATGATCCAGTTGATTCATTTTTTTTTCATACTCTATTTTCTTTTTAATTTCTACTTATTATTTTTCGTCTTTTTAAATGGGCATGAGTGTCATCATTTAACTTAATGGGTGTAGAGATTGTTATATTTACATGAATTAGATGCAGTTTTACATGCAAAACAAAAGTACAATTAATAAGTCATTGATTCTCTGCAATTGAGAAACCAATGTTTACCTAGAAGTAGAAGTGTAGAAAATACTCATAGATTAGTAAGTCGTAAGATATGGGTAAAATATCCCTGCTGCGACGTAAGGCACTAATCTCAATCAATCTCATAGATTATATTTCTACAGGCTTGTATTATCGAAATCTGTGAATGTACGTAATTGGTAGCTGAATCATTACCTGCATTGTTTTTTGACAGGCCCATTTGGACGTGAAACCTGAAGCATTAAAGGCTATATCTGTGATGGCTCTGGAACGCAAGACTGGTGCCCGAGGTCTTCGTGCAATCATGGTTAGTAAATCATTATTTCATTCATTCCTGTTTATTACCTGCAGGAAACTATGAAACTAAGCAATACTGCTCATAATTTCAAGATTATTATTTTCATTTAACACAACAATAACAAAAATGTATTACTTGTGTTGCAATCTTAATATTTGATCCCTTTTCAGAAAAGAATTTGGTTTCAATATTCCAAAACAAAACTATATTTTTTTGGATATGCATACCGGTATTTAATTTTTAATATTATTTTCAGGAAACCATTCTCCTTGAGCCCATGTTCGAAGTTCCCGGGTCTGATATCTCGACAGTGATCGTGACAGAGGAAGCAGTCCGAGGGGAGAAGATGCCGTCGTACGTGCGATCTAAACATGCCCCGACCCCCGACATTGAAGAAGACAGCGGCTTTGAAGAAGAAGAACTTAAAGTGCAGAATAACTGAGATAACCATGCGTGCAGGAGTGTGTGTGTGTGTAAATGTGTGTACATATACGTGGCACCAAGACATTCACAAGTGTTGACTTTGTGATCGGACAAGAGATTTAGTTCACTGCGGTGTGTTCCTTTTGGATATAGGAAAGATGTGATGTCCAATTATCTCAATATATTGGGCATTTTGTGTGATATTGTAATTTGAGACTTTCAATCTCCAATGATATCAGTGAAATGTTTATTGATGATTACTTGGAAATATTTCTTGAATACATGTAAAATGTAATGTCCATATATTCAATGAAATCGCGAGAGAAAAAAATAAATAAAGGTGCCTCGCAAGAGGGGATGAGTGTGTGTTGATGAGTATCTGTTGGTAAGACTTTAAATGATAGCGATAAAAATATAAAAAATCTTGGGGAGAGGGGAGGAGGGGCTGCACACCCCATATACACTCACCCCTAACTGAATCCATCTATGATAATTGTATTCATTCTAAGAATGCCGATAAAAATGGACGTTATTATGAGGCATTGCTGAGAAGTGTTATTGTGAGGTTTTCCAGTCAGCTGTAAGATTGATTTATCACACATGTGCTGAGTGGTTTCTGATTCAGACTGACACACTTTATTATGGTACAAATTGCATCTTCTTCCTAGTGTCAACTCAGGAGAATATTCGGACCCGTCACAAGGATGAAGCAGACATTGTACAACAAAGACTTTAAATATGGTTGTGTGGTCTTAGGAATAGGCTAGTTAGTTGCAAAATAGTCATGATTGTTCTTTCATTTTAAATTTTATATTTTACTTACTTGTTCATGTATGTAGAAAATATTTGTTGTGTATGAGTGAAATATTCCTGCTGTAACGAAAAGTATTCATTCATTCATTGACAAAATAGTGTATGAATATATTGGAAGGAATTTCTATTTATTTTATTGATTAATTAACTCTCTCCCTGCAACTGGATATGCCTGTGTCTAATTCAGCAGGGAGAGGGTAAACAAAACAACTGATTATTATAATCAAAATCTATAGAAGAATTACTAACACTAAAACTAATCTTGACAAGTAATTTTTGTTATTGTATCATATCATGTGGTGACTGTCCAGAAAGTTGATGCCATGTTTTCAGTTCAGATAGTAGACAGTGTATTCAAACATTGTCTATGTTTGTACATACTTTGGATACATTTTGCTTATATTTCTTTTCAACACAAGGACTTAAAATATTTTTTTATTATAATTTGTATATATTCGAAACTTTCAAGTCATGAAATAAACCTTGATTTACAGTAAGTTGTGCAGTTTCCTAACTAGAAATGTCAGTGTGGTAATTTTGAACATTTAACAGTATGCTTCCAATGAAGCCATATGTATTTATATCACCTCATATTATTGTATATTACATATTAACCTCCTCACTGCTGTAGGCATATCTATATGCCCAAAACATGCACAATGGAACAATTCAGCAGGGAGAAGGTTAACCTTGCTGTTACTTTTGGTTCAAAAGATATTCCATATCAAACAGGTTTTCACCAAAGTGCATAGTTGCAACAACATGATACTAGTACAGTATATACAATCTTGAATAATCTGGCTGTTGGTGAATATTCCTAAACATAACATATTAATATAAATAGGCATGAAAGTTCTTTCCAAATTTGTACATATCTCATGTATAGATAAGCTACGTGTTTATCAGTATCGACATGGACATATCTGAATATGGGAAGTTTGCTTTTATTATAGTTTTAAGTTATCACGGAACTTGTATATTGATGAGAGTCTTGTCAATCACATATAAATATGTATATGGAATGGTTGTGGGCTGACTTAGCAGTATGATAGCATTGTGCCGTTCAGTATTGAACACAATTGATATACATGGGGTAGACATAGCGAGTTTAGTGGGTGATGGTAGTATCACGGTTGGAATTAACAGGGGCTTCTCGATTTGTTGGAAGGTGGCTAGCCACTTTGAAAGATGCGTGACATTCAAATCCCTCCAGCTGAAATGCGCTGGTCACCAGATACCAGCACAAGTCAGCTAGAGATTTGCTGGGTCGCTTGCAAATAAAGCAATCGATCCGCTGGAAGTACCTTAAATGGGGCACGCCAAATCTAGCCGGTTCCGGCAAATAATATGCCACTAATGTCGCCCTCAATTAATACACACAATATATATCCAGAGTCTCAAAATCTTGGAAGGTTTTTCCAAGGTTAAAGGCATAATATCACAGATATTTATGGTTGTTTTGGACTATTTCTTAGCTATAACTGCAAGTACATTCACTTGACATACATAAAATTGTGTTTGTGCTTTCCACCGCTGTGTGTTTGACAAATCTTCACTGCAACCCCTCTGCGACGAGTCCGGTTTAAATCAAATACGTCCAATGGCTCTTTATATGATGATGCAAAGGGACATACTAGTAACTCTGTTTGCTCGTACAATCGTTCTTAGATGCATCAAAGTCGAGATAAATAGCAGAATGTTCCCCTATTTAATATAAATATTATTTGTTTTATAACTATCAAGTGCTGGGGGATAAGTACATCAGTAAATAAAAACTTTTTGGTGGATAAATCAAGCGTAATTAGTCTCAAAATGTGTTTGTCTGATTACACAGGTCTATCAACTGTGATATTATGCCTTTAATAGGTAATTAACTTACTTTAATAGTAATAGTTCCAAGCTGGACAACCTAGGGGCCTAAATACAAAACTTTTTCAATTTTGCACTAACAACTAGTCTATTTGCACCCAAATAATTTTGATAATAGTTTCATAATTACCACAATTTGATTTCATGATTGAGCATTACCATACTATTTTTTCTTCTCCATATTTGTGATCATAATGTATTATCACCCAATACTAGCTTTAGATATTGAATTTAGTTATCGTGATTTTGAGGTGTTTCAAATGTTTGCATCATGCATATTACATCACATCATTGAGTTCATTGGCTGTGTTAGCAACAATGAGTCATTCTATATTCTATCACATTGATCTTTTTATCTGATAGGGTGTCAAATGAAATGAGAATATGCAAGGTCACAAAATAGCCTAATGAGGATAAATTGCTCAGGTACTAGAAATATCAATCTATTTTATCATCATGATCATATCAATCAATCAACAACACTATTGAGGACTAAACTAAACCAATAGGTTTAATCATAGATATTGAGGATAACATTTGCAAATTTAGATTAAATTGACAATAAATATTAAATATGCATGTACATTCATTTGGCATACTTATCACTTTTGTACTTCCAATAATCTTTTCACTACTCTACATTTTGTGAGCGCCTCTCATCAACGTTCAAGATATATTTTCACAATTATTGAAAATTTCACATGCTGCCATTTTCACTGCCAAATGTATTATCCTGGCATTGAAATGCGTTTGCCATTAACAATAATACTTGGAAATCTTTACATTTTAATAACCAAATTTTATTTTCTCATGTTCCTTCATATATTACTATAGTATAGGAAAAGTAGTATTATAGAACCATGAACAAATATGTTCCATTGGTGTGTTATGTTATGTGTTCAACCGACTGGCTGATTAGATATATTAGTATTGTATTTCCATGGGGAGTTGTGGGTTATAGCAGTCATTGTCTATGGACCATTCAATAAAATTATACTGGCCTTTAACCTTCTCCATGCTGGAGGAAACCAGAGATGCCCTGACGAGCATATATGCTTAATCCAGCAGGGAGAGGGTTAACTGTTTAATTTAAGTCTGCATGTTAAGCAAACAGAGAGCTTCTTCTGCAGTGTAATTTGAGTCATTTAGTTTTAAAGTGTGATATATTATATAGCACTGTGGGTGTTGACTACAGATGTGTATACATGTTTGTACTATGTACATGTGTGTGGACACAGGTGTGCTTGATTGTGTCCATGTAATTGATCTTAATCATGTGTATATATACAGATGTGTACATCATTGTAATAAACGTTTGTTATTAAGTAAAAATACCTGTATGTTTGGTTTCTCTTTTCCTCGATTTATTTTTAGTAATTTTAAAGACATACACACAGATAGTTGAACTGATATAATGATTTATACTTTTTTCTTATTACCGGTAATATTTTCTAATTTTTATTTTAGTTAGCTAGTTTCTTTCTAGTTTTTATTTTAACCTGTTGCTGTAGATCATCATTCATAACTCAACCTCAAATAGAATAGAACACCTTCACACATGTAATTTGATACAGTTGTATACCTAATAAATGTATGTTTAACCCTCTCCCTCTCCCTGCTGGATTAGGGCATGTCTGGTAACCTTCAGCAAGGAGAGTTAATTAATTGTGGGTCTTCCATGCAAACATATTCAAGGATACACTCGAATATCTTGGTACACATCAACGATTGAATGACATTATTCAGTGACATTCACATTGAAGAAAAACAACAGTAACTATTTGTACCTTTCATAATTTATTCTTTGAATAACAGCTGTCATAAATGACAGAATATTATTGGTAAATGTCAATACAACAACATCTCAGGTATTTCAACAATGTACTAGTATTTAAACCAATATTATGACACCATTGGTGCTAGTAATGTGCGTAGATTACAAATTTAAGTAATTACTAGAAAATGCTATCAACAGCTCAATGGAGTATAGAAGTCAAGAATAATACAATTATTTTATGTAATACAGCTTTATAAATTGAGTATCTTCTACAGTTAAAAGTTGATGTGTATGATGTAGTAAGAATGTGCGTAAAATATTGATGAGGAAATAGCAACCATCACCTCACTTTAAGTTTAAATGATAGTTGAACTTTAGTATTCATATACATATTAGAAACATGAGGAAATACCATACCACTATTACAATGTTATTAGAAACATGAGAAAAATAGCATTATGAATGTATTTTTAATACTTTTGAGCAGCTTTCGAGATTCTTTCATTTATATCATGGCTTGTCACTATGGCAGGAGGAAACCTGCAACATCCATAGTGCTGAATGTTGCAGTAAACCTGATTCAACCATAGAAAATGATAACAATCATGCCAGAACCTACATAATTGTAACAATGCACATATGAAATGGAATGCCTCTGTACGCTATGACTACAGTATGTGAACAGTATTTACGATTTGAAAGTTTTTGTCTTCAGGAGTATGCGATTGCAGTACACCATGCTTCAAGCAATAAGTCTTCAGATGTTCTGCATAAAGCATATCATTGTATTCCAAATTAATATTTTACAATCCACTGCACACTTCTGCAGCACAGACCTTTTGACATTCTATCAAATTCATTACACAGAATTTTGCATAACAAAACGTGGTCACTTGCAAATTTCAAACATCGCTCATCATCATACATAGTGTGAGATTCGTGAAACGTGAAATTTACAAAATATGATACAAATTTGAGATTCCATCTTGGAATGCAGATAAGACAACAACACATTAATGGCATGAACATGTGTATGAAACAAACTGTTTACCCCGTACTTACAATAAAATGGTTTCATTACCTGCTGAATATTTCAAACACCGATTTAAATCCATAATATTGTCTGGTTAGAAAATTAAATCCATAATATTGTCTGGTTAGAAAATTTCAAACAAATAACAGAATAAAATGCTGATACATGATATTGTCATGGTTTTGTGAATTAAGTCAATTTGAAGTTTATGAGTATTGAATGTATACATGAATTACATATGAATATGGGTAACAATAATTGACTGAAAATATACCAACTACTACTTTATGGCAAGGCTTTTAATGAATAAAAACTTCAATAATTGAGTAAAGCTAAGAATAATAATAATGGACATTAACCCTCGATACTCTTCAGGGCATGTTCAGTTGCCTCCAGCATGGGGAGAGTTAACAATGCACTAGGGCCACACTGCAAAGCATGCTCAAAGCGCTACATTATTATCCATATAGTCGATGGATATTTGTGCACATGTGTGTTCCTTTTCATCTACTGGTATGTTACCAAGATGTTTAACTAATAATCATCATTTTGTCATTACTAATGTCATTTTCAGAGAGAGAAAAATTGTAATTTTGTAGCCAATGAAACAAATGCAGAGGGAGAAAGAAATTAAGTTCTGAATCATACCTATATAAATGTTGCAAATATAGTAAACACACATGTGTAGGATCCTAGGATGCCTATACAGTTTGCTAGGGTATTAAGTTAGAACTTGCAGTAATGAGACTGGTAACAGTTAAATGCAATACATTCTCTTTGACCAACATGGTCAATACAAGGAACCTTTTCAATTAATACAAATACATGTACATCTCTTTTAATTGTAAATGAAATAAAACAGATTGTCAATCAACAACATGGTTA
>JAVCKX010143571.1:0-19358 GCA_034780695.1 Lepetodrilus gordensis
CGAGGTTAAACGAGGTAACGCTCAGGGAGGTCAAGCGGGACTGGACATAGGGACTGGACATTTTGTTCTCATTAATTGTATGATGCGAAATTTAGGATAGATATGAATTTGACGAAATGCCATTCATACTCATGAAACAGAAGACTATAGCATACATTTATATTACGTCAGGTACAGATCGTTAATAATATATTCCGTAACAGTATACACAAGGCTCTACTGAAGACCTCTAAGCTTATTTGATGCGCTGTAGGTCAGGTAAAGTAGAATATATAAAATTCGACGTAAATTCGACGTATTTCGGCCGGTAGTTAAATACAATAGTTCACAGCGGTATATCATCAAACAGAACTACTATACTCTGATATAACAATCACGTGTATGGATCAGCAATTTTACTAACGTTGTTTTGAAATTAAATGTCCATACATTAAGCTTCGCTAATGCGCCACGAAACTATCAATTGTTTACATACATTATTCATCATGGTCATGGCCACTCGTGTCATTAACATGCACATGGTTGTTAATTGTTATGTTCTAAGTTAAAAGTAGAACTACATATACTAATTCCTATGATAAGAATGCCTAATTATCAAGAATATGAATCCAATCATTTAATTCTATTAATGTAATTATGGCTGAGCAGAAATAGTCCATGGTATTGTTTCTCGAAACCATACTACGAGACCATAAGGATTCTCGTAGCGATATTTTATACATGTGGATCGTGCACTTACGAGAGCGCTATAGTCTCATAGTGGATATGAGAGCCTCTAGAAACGATATCCTGGATTATTTCTGCTCAGGCATTATTACGCTAATAACTGATTCATATTCTTGATAATTATGCACTTATAGGAATTAATGTATGTAGTTATATTGTTAACTTAGAACACAACATACCCAGATTAACATGGTATATTCGATACAAGACTAGCACTTCCTGAATGAAGAGTGCTACTTGGCATGGCGGACTATTTTTTTTGTACTGGGGTGTGTGAGAAAGCTGATTCTATGAATGAAGTGACACAGTTATGTCTGCACGCAGGGGCAGGTTATCAGGACAATCAATTAGCTCTGATAACAGAGTTGCAACCTTGCTCTGACGGCACGTCTTGTGTACTTGTAACCTAGATCCTTCCCGTGATTAACGATGTGCGTTGTGCGTGTTTAAAAAAATTAACTTTCTCGTGAGATAATGGCGGAGGGATACGCTCATGCATTTCCGTGATTGTTCGGTCACATTCGGCTCACACTCGGAACTATTTGAAATATATAAAAACAATAATTTACAACATTCGGCTCACATTCGGAACTGCCTGAAACCTATGAAAATATGTCATTTACAACTACGACCAATGATTTGGCCAAATTAACGTGAAATGGCCAGGCATTGGTAGTCATAGTTAATGCTTACAAAGTAGGATATTATTAATGTATTCATTTTCTAAGCATAGCAATTAACCTTAAAATATATAGTAAGTAGCGAAATATATGGGACCAAAGTTATGGCCAAATGGATGTGAATGGCTATGGAATAGGCGGACAAATAGTCATATTGGAGTTGTATGCATATTAATCATAGTCCCACTAAATTTATGTTTTCTAGACAGTTAGTATATGTACTTCATTATAGAGGCCTTCTAGAAATGCATTGTGGGAGGGATAAAATGATGTTGACCCATCATTTTCAGTAGTTTGCCTGGACTAATAATATTATACAGTACACAGGCTACCGGAGCTAACCGGAAATATCCGATAGCGTTCCGATGGTGTCCGATTGTATATAACACCTGTGTTGAGTACTGTAACTGTGTTACACTGGTAGATTTGGGGGTAGGATCTAGATGTTTACTCAGTCTATTGATCGAGTTAGATGCGTGTCTGTGCTGGACTAACTAGCCAGGGATTCTTTATGAAATGTTAATTTATAGGCACTATCCCAGTCAGCTATACAAATCTAAATCAATAACTTGAATGATGATTTATCAAATCTGTAACTGCGCACTGCACAAAATGAATAATTTAATTCATACAGAATTGACTGCGTCCTCAATGAGCTTAAAGAGCATTCTTCTATTGGTAAGCACAACTTTAAAAAAAAGTAGGCTTACCTTGAACTTTGACATCGTTGCACATGTGTACACATAGGGAGGTTTTATGAATGATTCTTGGTAAAAGCTATTGACTTTTTTTCACCGGAAACTGTATGTTGAATATAACTCTACTGTTGACATAGCTTTTACTTATCTGTATGCGTTACTCTCCACGTTTGAATAAATGAATTTTTTTTCTCGTCAAATATAAATACTGAACACCTTGCTGATCTAAATGCACTTAGTGAACATAACTTATGAATGTTGTATTCCATATTAATTTACCTCGCATATGAGTGTGCTTGTGTAGGCTAAACGATGTTGTATCCCTATGTTTAACGAACATCATCTTTCATTTATCATTTTGAATATTTTAAAAATGGAAGTTGATCTTCATTAATTTGCCTTAGTCATACAAGAACATAATTAATACCAGGCCAAACAGAAAATAGGTGGGATTCCATTTATTTGGGCCAATTCTCCACATAGCAACATATGCCTCAAAGCAAAAACGTCAGCAAGCCAGGATCCAAGTCTCATTGCGGATGTCAGCTTATATATATGTTTCTACAGACATCGAGCAGGAATCTGGACCGGAAGTCGACGCCATTTTGTTTGAATACAATCCATAAAAGGGCATTCCATGAGCAAGTCACTATGTGAAGCAGTGCGGATGGATTATATAATTAAAAGCCATCGACAATTTCGCTCTAGACCAATCGATACTTTTTCATTTTAATAGCGTAATACCCTGTACTGCGTACCATATATTAAGTACAACTAAACATATTGTCTAACGTGGCTTATATCCTCAAATACCAAGACACTCCACAACCTGTTCCGCCACCTGCACAAAGGGGAGACCACTCTATGCTTGAATACGTCGAGGGCACTTATCTCCTCTTGATTTCAACACTTCGTCAAGGCGATATATATTCTGATAAGAACAACTGTTATGAATTGTCTACTTGTTCTGTAGGTAACACCTGGATTTCCACCTGGGTTTCTCACCTGGGTTTCTCACCTGGCTATCTCAAGGGTCCAGCTAGGTCCCCCGTGCACACATGGTCGCTATTTAACTACCACCACACGTTTATTCAGACTGTAGATATAGTTCAATTGAGGGCAAACATGAAGCATGTTCAACTAATCGAACACCTACCATATTCTGTCTGTATGTAGTAGTGTAATGATTTTGCGCCAATGCGGAGAGGATACGAGCGATTCCTCGCGAACTTTCATCAGGTGTTCTGTCAATCTTTTAACAGTACGTACTTGTTTAGACAATGGTATGAACTATACAATACTCTTGTAGCACATTGCGCTAGTGAAAACTATATGTTTTAATTAATATTATTATTATTATTACTATTATTATTACCATCATCATCATCATCATCATAATAAGTGTAGTAGTAGTAGTAGTAGTAGTAGTAGTAGTAGTAGTAGTAGTAGTAGTAGTAGTAGTTATGGACGTATTTTCTTAGCATTGACTTAAATTACATTGAGAGTCGATATTTAAAGAACTTTCTGTGATCGCAGATATCGAAATTTATGTTGAAAGAATGTCAGAGAGAGAAAAAAATGCGTTATTGTTTAACGGTGTGTGACTACGAACAGGTAATACAGATTGATTTATCACTGGTCAAGAACTCAACAATAATTCATATTGCTAACGACTGTCCTGGCCATAAATAGTAAACATCCTAACAACAATTCACAACACTTCTAGTCTACCCTAGAACGTTAACAACATTCGTGTCATTTCGTGGTACTTTATGCAAGTTTGAAAGTATTGAACATAGACTCATTAAGGCTATTTTCGACATCAATATCATCCCGTTGTTAGAGGAAGAACGACACTATCTCCTAAAATAGCCCTTGATAGTTATATACGACAGAATGAACACCCGGGAGTGTACAGATAGCTTTGTGCGTGTATGTTTGAGCTCAAACTTTCGTCCGTAACCCAGCACTCTTTATCCCAAGTATCATAAGGAAGCGTGAATACATCTATGACAAAAATAGGTCCTGCATATTAAACCCTACTTTAATGATACGGGGCCAAAAATATAACAGATTAGAGCTATCGGAGTATTTATGAGGTGTACCATCACTCATCAGAATATAACAGACAACGGGGAAAGTTGTATAGATAACAGTCGTGGGATTGTTTCGTTAACCTCGAAACTCTGATAGTAGGTGAACAGCTTGTAAGATCAGCTTAATTATGTGAGATCGATTCATAATTATACTAGCAATAATGATAAGTTATTATTTTTATTGTTGTTGTTATTATTATTATTATTAGTAGTAGTAGTAGTAGTACTGTTTTTGTTACTATTATTATTAGTAGTAGTAGTAGTACTAGTAGTAGTAGTAGTAGTAGTAGTACTAGTAGTAGTAGTAGTAGTAGTAGTAGTAGTAGTAGTAGTAGTAGTAGTAGTAGTAGTAGTAGTCGTATTCCGTCGAAGACGATGATTATGCTGATGATGATGTGAGTATGATGATGATTAGTACTAGTATGATGATAAGGATTACGTCAACGACACAACACACCAACATCTTCAGATATAAAACAATAAAAATAATAAAGTTTGTGTCCATGTTATTGATAAAAGTGTAGATAGTCATGGATGTGCACTTCCAATGCAAATAGAAACATATATATGCACGTATGCTTGTCCACCTGACGTTACCTTGTGATACAATATTAAGCATAATCATTTTACTGCGCTAATTGTTCCTATTGTAGGAATATCTACATTACAGTATAGTACACGCATGTACATAATAAATGCAAGCCGTAAATGAAAAACCTATTGACATCAGTTCCAACCAACGAACAAAAATTACGGTTATCCCATTACATTCCTGTTATCTATGTCTTTGTTATTAATATGTGTTCATGCATTGTTCCATTGACTTTTTTTTAATATATCAGCACTTAATAACATGTCCAGGGAACATTAATCTATTCAATTTGCAATTGCACATGCCTGTGAAATTCTTTATCAGGAGTGTCGTTGCAATATCCATCCCCTATGTCATGCAGACCAACCCGTCTCGAAATTATACGTTTCAGATGTTTGGCTCTAGAAAAAAAAATGCTTAGAAATTTCAAGAATGATCGTATATATTTGCAACGTGCTCAGTTAACTACACTAGAAATTTGAAACATGCAAGGTATAAAGTGGGTAGAGCGATTTCGGTAGTTAATTATTACCCTTGGGTTCTTAAAACGGGGCATCCGGAACAACCTAGTGTCACAAAACAACCAGCTTATTTATTATCGCAGACTCCGAGCCATGGTATTAATGTTCACTGATACCCCTGTTCTGATCAGATCCAGGCTCATTATTGACACAGCGACTATCGGATCTTCTTGATCTCGTCACCAGAGGGCGCGAGTGACACCATCGGAACTCTCGCGAATCATCGCGAGAACACTCTCCTTAAGAACTTACGGAGATTATTCTTCCGGTTGACGACCACGCTCATTAAGGGCTGGTTCTTCGAGCATTAGGAGTCAGAACAGGCATATTTGATTACCGATAGTTCAGGCATCTACGGATCATATCTCAAAGAGGGTATTGTTACGCCATCACCAATCATCACACTGAGACAGTTGCGAAAAAAAATGTAAATAAGAAGGATTTGGTGAGGTCCATCATAAATTGGTCGTAACAGACATGATGTTGTTTATGGGGAACAATTGTTTCATTGTCGTGTTTTATCAGTGTCCAGCGTCATGAGCTTCGTTCTCCTCCTACGTAGATTTGCTGGGACAGAGAGTTATACACATAATATGAGTTTATAAGTATATATCTATACCCATCGGTGATGTGGAAAAGAGATATTTCACTTTCGCGAACAAGTTAAATATCGAAATAAAAGTTACTTTTTGATACAATATATTGACAAACGTGTTGTGTATTTGTTTGTTCGTAAACGTTGGATTTATATTGTATCCTGAAGGTGAGATAAAAAGGGGAGTAAATTAATTTAAGGTTTTGTTACCATTTATTTTTCTATTAACTAGTAATGAAATGCTATTTAAATGAACATATACATAATAATGTATGTAAAACATCATGCATGCGGGGGCGAACACTATAATAATATAAAGTGAGTATCTCATGATAAATTATGACTATAATAATTATGCATACATACCCACGTGACTTACCGGCATGCAATGCTTCATCACGTGATTGTTCCCTTCATCTTACAAGAACGTCATGTTGCATTTGTTATGTACTCGTATTCTCCTGTTTAAGGCTGTGCCTAATGCGTAGTGCATACATACATGTACATATCATAATGCATGTCAGCTATAGTAGTGGCAGGCTAATATGTATATGTGTTTTAACGACAGCAGTGCTCTTTGAAGTGGCCATCACTTCGGCTATAATGTATACAGTTGTATGGTATTGCGTCCATAATTATATAATATAACCCCAGCGTAATGCACGAGCCATTACGAAAACGATATTAAGCCATCATTTTGTCATTTATTTTTTTCGAATTACTTGCGCTGATATAATTTTTCACTTAGCACCTGCAAAGGTCAACGAGAGACCGTCTTGTCACACGATATATTTACACGAGTTATACTTGCAATAGTGATATAAAATCTGAGCTACTTATGTATTCAGCACAAGAGAACGTCTATTAAAGTGCATTTCAGATAGGTACTCGTTAACATCTGTGAGTGTTTTACAATAGTACATGACAGCATTGAAATGTATATCCGCCCTCACTTTATCCAAGTATTATCACTGACTGTCCCGTAGTCCGAGGTCATTACTGTTGAGACGTCTTGTCGATGGACCCAATTGTGTAGCACTTGGCGATTACCCATATGTTCCAAGGTATCATTTCACATATCTCTCTTGCCAGCTAACAGACCATAGCACTCTCTTTGAATACATTGCTAAGAGAGTGCTATAGTCTCTTAGCGGGTAAGAGAGCTCTGTGAAACGATACCCAGGGCGTTGTCCAACCAGATGTTTGTCTGAATGCTGTGTCTAAATAAGACATAGTCTGTGGAGGAGCAATAGCAGAAGCGACAATAGAATCCTTAAAATATAGGGGTCATAGTAATTGTCAAAACGTTCTTACGAACTTATGTTCGTAGCCATACTAGGGTCGCTGATCGACGTACGACCGTAAGAACCTTTGGAGAACAGCCCCTAGCATCCCTCCACCCCCCACCCCCACCCCCACCCCGGACCGATAAACCTACTTGACCTCCACTATTTGACGCTAAGTAGGCATAATGGTCTTGATTTCGAGGATGCCGAGGTAGTGGTTGTAGAGAAGAAACTTTGGTAGTATGGCATGAAAAGGATGTCACATATCCACCAATCAAATTATAGGTAAACCATGTGTGTATTGTATCGATTTCAACATAATTTATTGACTCAAATTCAACAGGATTATACAAAAGGGAAACACTTATCGTAATTCTCTCCTTATTTACAAGTAATACTGCTTTGGTGCAAATATATAGTCAGGTATATAAACGTGAGATGCATAAATGCGTAAGTATGTATCAACCAGTATGTACGAGTTTTATAATGACTGAAAAATAACTCATACTTTGTAATAAATAGACGTCTCTGAAGTCATGTATCTGTAAATGCTTTTAACAAAAAGAAAAACAACAATAGTAACAATAGCAATAGTATTAAATAATAATAATAATAATAATAATAATAATAATAATAATAATGTGTATTTATATCGCGCTAGACTCCATGGGCGAGATGCTTGCTCAAAGAAATACACTTTTAGAATGCTTCCATTTATATTACTACAGTGGACGACAACAACATATACAACGTGTACATCGCAAGAACGTGGCGTAAAAAATACACACACATACACACACACACACACACACACACACACACACCAAAAAAACTTATACAAAGCGAACAAACTGTTGAATGTGGCGAACACGTTAATTTTCCTGTTCCACCCAATAACGTCGTCTACCTTACACCATGCAACAGACCAATTACCTCTACCTTATCGGACCACATGTTGTGTCTGATTCGAGCCTGTACACAAAAGACACCGTCAGATTTAACACGTCATGGTTTCTTCCCGCCAATGTTGAATCTTGAGGGATCAAACAAAATCCCCTAATTGTCACCTTTCACAACACAACGGAACGGAATCCAGAGTTTTCCCAATTTGACAACTTTCGGGCCAATTACGGAAGGAGACGTTATCCATTTGTATCAGCTCTTAACCACCCACGACAGAGAGATAGAAAGTAAACCGTGGAAATCATGAATACACGAGGAGAAGCACCTACTCTAATTGGGCAGACTCGTATCAATTGACGAGCTATCAGATTCTGTTGTTGTCCCTATAGGGTTACCGGAGTTCTATGCCTGTCTTCTCCAGTTACAGATGCCATGAAAATAAATACCATTGGATTCCGATAGACTGCATTTGCGCGTTGGCCTTGCCACTTATAGAGTTGACATTTAAATCTGAAACGACTACTCTATTAATAAGGGAAACAGTGCAGCCTGTGCTCGTACGAGGTGTAGACATAATATGCTGTATATAAACCGTTTGCTAGCTCATTAGATAGTGCATACGATGGACAATAAATACACTGCAAAATACGCAGGAATAAACGTTCCACTGTCTTACACATCATCGACCTAAGCTACCCATCAACTCGCTACCCCTAAAGAACTTATCTGGCCCCGATATTACGAACATTTCTGATAATGATGTCATACTCAACTCAGAATGTTGTTCATAAAACGCCATAGCCTGAGTATGCTGTGAGACACATGACGTTTTTATGAACAACATTCTGAGTTGAGTATGAAATCGTACTCAGAAAGGTTTCGTAATCTCGGGCCCAGAAGGTCTTGGTCGTCTAACGTCTTAACCTTAAATCTGAAACGTGTTAAGCCAAAGGGAGACTCAAAACCAAACAACAAACTAGCACCCGTCTACTGTTTATTTATGCACTGTACCTAAACGCTACTGAGTTTCTTGTCAAGGTTTAGTCAGCAGGTTCTTCAGTTTGGTCACGTACATCTAGTTTGGCAGGAAGAATGATGAATGCGTGTGTACAGTCAGAATCCTGACTGACATACAAGGCATACAGTCAGCTCTAGCTCACCGCTATACAGCAGTGTAGTCTAGTCATACCCGTCTGACAAATGTACAGACTTATACTAGTCATAATGGGAAGGAATGACTTCCATCACGTGAAAAAATATGAATTATTTTGTTGACCGGAATCTTTTTAATATGGCTAAAACTTTCTCAGAATAGTCCTGTCTTGTAACCAAGATGTCCTAATATTCACAGAGGTATCACCTGCTCGTGGGAAGAATTCCATTGTAAATAAATTAAAAAGTTTCGTGTATTTTTAAAAGTAAATTGATTAAAATGTCGTGTAGACAACATTGCTGTTTATATGAATTGGTATCCATGTATTATTCAAATCTATCTGGGTGATTACCATGTATACGGTTATATCATACCGGAAATCTAATATTATAAATGCTTTTTAAAATCTCGGTGAAGTCATACCGGAAAACCAAATAATATTTAAATTTCGTGACACAAGTTATATGGGAGGATTTACATTATTCATTGACACACAGATCAGAGATAGCGCACTGACATGTGGAAACGAGGCCATGGAATCAATAAATGTACGCAAATTATTGTATTCAAATACGCGTCTGGGGAGTTCTCGTATTGTGAATGGGCAACAGCCATGTACTTGTAAATGTAAGTTGTAATTTACCTATTTATCATCGCATACTCTCTAATGCAGGTCCCAGACAGAAACCGGTATTTGTCGAAGTCAGCATCGACCATACAAATAGCATGAAGCCCCTACTGTTCATTTGTGAAATTGTTCGCACCTTATTAAGCAATGAAACAGACTGGCCATTGAGTCTGCTCACGCGCTACTGTTTGTGGAGTCGATGGGTCATGTCGTAGCCTCAGAAACTCTCAATCGCTTCCAAGGGCAGCGGAAAAAACGATGTCCTCGATCTATTCATCCACTCGGTTAATTGAGCAGTTAGCTTTCAATTCCTGTAAGGACTTTTACCCTTACACAGGTGTTCATCTTCCGAATATGATACGATTGTATATTAGTGGATGTCACCCTCTCTCTTCCGGTCGCTTTCTGATTCTGAACTCTCAGAAGTACAAGTTGTGTATATTCAAGACGAGGTGTCTGTTTCAAGCATGTCCATACATGGAATACGATTCGTAAAAGAAAATGCAAATGTGTGTAGTATGGTGCTATATTAGTATAAGGGTGCACATGTAGTTGGCTGCATGTAGCTGGTATTTGGCATTGGTAGTTACATAGAGATAACTTGTTTATAGCTTTGCTAATTGGTTAAATATGTGTATATATGGGTATGCTTTAAGTATATGAGGAACTGTAGTTCTATGTAACTGAAATAGTGGTGCATGTATGTCATGTTGAATATGAATGAGACTATGTTCATACAGATTTTCACAAACACTTTATTGCTATTGTACTTGGTATGAATTGAGCATTATCAGTTTACAGATACAACACCGATCCATTCGATTTCCTCTAGACGTGTCACAAGCTATGTGCGATTAAGAAAACAGACAGTGACATGTCCGAACACAAAGTTTGTTTGTTGAGCAACTAAGTGGCAAATATGAGTGAAGGCTTCACTGTGGTAATCTTGCATCAACAGACAACGTATACATCATTTAGCACGATATGATAGCATTAATAACTCTCTCGCGGCCTTTGCGCAGTTTATAAAACAAATTATTGCCATAATGCGATGAAGATCGTCTCTTGTTGCAACAGAGGTAAATTACAACTTGCAACAGAAGAGCGTGTGATGCAAGCGCCCTGATGTAAAAACCCTGATGTAAGTGCCCGGATGTTCTTTAGTGGGTGGTCCTGCAAGCTCCGTACACCGAATATTCTCCATCTTTCTGAATGCACGTATTGTGATACTCGCGTTTGAAGCACCTAATGGACACTATCAACAAACAGCTATGGGGGACCCCTCTACCAGTGTCTTCCCCCCAGCGTCATAATGGGAGTAGGTCTTAGTGGTATTATCCCCGCTCAGACCTGAGTATTTGCTTGTGTTTACCCAGAAGAAAGAATGGCCCCTTCGACGGGTCGTCTTGTCCGATGTAATAAGAAATATATATTGAAAGAGAGACTCACGAATGCGGGTCCCTTTCAACAGACATTTAAGAAATGTTTTCATTTACAGTTTAAGTCGGCGGTAATACATCAACGAAGGTGTTGTATTTGATTGAAAAACACTTTAACGCTATTGTGATTCGCTGCGAGTGGTACGATATAATGCATAGCATTCAAACCGTGATTGAAGTCTAGGTTTCACATCGCTTCAAACAAAACGGCTTATTATACAAAACACGCTTCAAACTAAAAGTCTTATTAAACAAAACAGTGCGAAACAAATTGAAGTACCAAGGACTTAAAAGGAGATCACATTCATGTATCGAAATACCGGATTTCGTCGTGAAGCCACCCTCGAAGAATCTTATAGAATTGAGAGGAATTGCTTCGTAGTGGGGTCGTTGGGTTCAAGTGAGCGCTGGCTCAGGCTTCATAGCACCGTCGTCTGGTTCATAACGCGGAAGTTCCGGGTTCGAACCTAGCGCATGCCAATATATTGAGCAAAGTGCGTAGATTGACATTGCTCCAGGACACTCAGCTGTGAATGGGTACCCGGTAGGATGAGATGGAATTGAATGTAAATCTTCTAGTGGTTTAAATGTCAGCTTTGGAGGTATACTTCCCAGGGAGTTTAGAAGGTGAAATAATTGTACGTGGACCCATTGATTCGGGTGATAATGTAGCGCTGTAATAAAGTATTCGAGCATGGATTTGGCGCTATATAAATATGCATGTATTATTATCATTATTATTACTAGTAGTAGTAGTAGTAGTAGTAGGTTTTCGTGGTGGTGGTGGTGGTGGTGGTGGTAGTAGTAGTAGTAGTAGTAGTAGTACTGTATACTCTCTCATTAACTCTCGTTCCCTTTCTCTGACTCTCTGTCTCTGTGTGTCTCTCTCTCTCTCTCTCTCTCTCTCTCTCTCTCTCTCTCTCTCTCTCTCTCTCTCTCTCTCTCTCGCTACTACCCATCATTAAACACAGTACATGCTATGTATTAGACGCAGCCAGACAGGACATGGGAAATAAGTTGTCAAGTGAACACCTCAACGCTAAATATTGGCTCCTCCTGATAACACGACCCCCTGCGCGCGAAACAATACCGACCATGGGGGTGCTGTTATCTCGTCCACTCTAAGATGTCTCCTCACAATTGAACAGTGTTATCTGCTAGAAGTGTACGGATATGAACTTTCAGAACGTTGCATTTCAAGGGACCGTTTTTCTCCATATTTTCACCTGCAGAAATATGCAAGGTTTTGCTTTGTTTTAGTCAATGAGGATGACAAGAAAACATTAACGTAATGCTCTCTCTGAGTGTGTCTCTCTCTCTCTTTCTCTTTCTCTCTCTCTCTCTCTATCGCTCTCTCTCTCTATATATATATATATGTCTCTCTTTCTCTCTCACTCTCTATGTATCACACTCTCTCACTCTCGCTCTCTCTCTCACTCTTTCTCTCACTCACTCGCTAACTCTCTCTCTCTCTCTCTCTCTCTCATACACACACACTTTTGAATGAGTCCCTCAACTAAGACGTCATCGTTTACGAACCCTTTCTACAGCTCCCCGACTCCCGGAGCGTGGATTCCATCCCTAGGTGACAGGTGACCACTAACACAGAGCGAGGTGTTGGTCAATTCAATAGGGGACCTGATAGAACAACGATCACATATAGGACCCATCTTCATATTCAAATTCATGCTTACTGGTCACGTATCTGTCATGGATGCGTACATCGGTTGACACTAACTACCAATTGGCAGTAATGTTCCATAGGTATCGAATCCCATTGATGCATTTAGACATTCAACGAGCTCGTGTAGTGGGAGGGGGGTGGGGATGACGTTAAACAACGTCCCTCGACCATCACAGTAGGCCCCATTGCTCTCAGATTCTCACCAACCTACACAGAGTCATGTCGACGCACTGAATTGTTCCCGCCACCGTCCATCCTTCGGTAGCATATTAGTTCCACATACTTAGCCATTTGCCGTAAAATTGGACGGTTTGATGTAAGTGATAATAGTACCATTATCGGATAGTTTATAGCCTTTGCTTCCTTTAAGACCACATAGGCTGAAAATAGCATTCAATTGGCCGTGAGTCTACAACGTGAATTTAGCATATATTGGAATACATAAATAAGACGGTGGTGTTCACCGTCGGGTGTTGTATATAACATATTTGTATATGAATATAATGGGATTAGGTTGAGAAAGGGCAGAAAGGAATAGTGAGATTGGGTGTAAACTTACCTAATCAAACCGTATTGTCGACTGACACCATAAGTGGTATACAAGTGGTGAACTGACTTAACACAAGGGGTATACGGTATGCTATGATGACATGAATACAATTTCAATGAATTCGAAGTAATAACGCTTGTGTTCAAATCCAAGCATGGCTATGGATAATATCTATTGTATTCTGGATTGAGTTGCTTTTGGGGGTCAACTTATGTAAATCACGTACTCTGAGTCTGTCGGCTATGAAAGCATGAACTACATTAACAAGAAAACTATTAAATAGTGTTTAGAAGTATCCAAACTTATAGATATAATACCACTTTTATCTTTTAGATTTTAATTATAGTTTAGAGCCGCTTTCGGTGTTCTACAACCACTTTGGTTCTACAATAACAACTACTATACTTCATCTCAATAATTATAAGATTACTTCAATGAACGTAAAGAACAGTATGACGTGCATGAAGTTGTATGTACGAATTTGACTGGATATACTTATAAAGCCACAAAATCATGAATAAGGAAGATGTAGACTACTTTATATATTGGGATAAATCCTATCTAAACCTAATGAGAACGGACGATCGACAGAAATTCTGCAGAAAGACCAATGTAGCCATCACAGATACAATAGCTTCCTAGCTGTTTAATGCTCGACTGTAAGAAGACGTAATACAGATGTCAAACTTCCTTGAACATCGTGTTATTTGGGTCGTCGGTTATCGGTAGGTTTGGAATGTATTTTTAAAACGAATTCGTTTAAAATATCGGGTCATTTTTAATTCGAGCATCTATAGATACATACATGAATATGAATTGACACACAACACCTTGCATACCTCGCCGACGGGTTAGACCAGGGTAAGTGATGGGGAAAACGTCAGTTTAACCTCTTCTTATTTTTAATTTTGGCAACACAGTCGTTATTTCTATAGTATAATTCCAATCTGTTACCTTACACGACAGACAGAATATTTGGCTAATTTAATCAGAACAAAATAACGGCGGGACTGGTTGCACTATATAACTAACATACATTGCATACTCTACACAACACGTCGTTCAAGTCGTGTTTCCGGATTTTACTGTTCCTGAGGGCGCACTTGTTTCGCACTGCCGGCGTACGGCTTGGCCACGACATGAGATTGCAGTTTTCAACAATACCATCAGTAACGCAACGTTTACGCTGTATGCAGTAAACCTATAGCGTTCTTCAGTAGCGTGGCGTGAAATTCATCACAGTCTACATGCAACATGCAGCCTGTAATTATCTGAAATCCTTACCCTCAGGATTACAGTCATGTTGTTACAATGTGACCCAGATCCAGACCTCATTAGTTACATATTATTTCGTTTCGCATAAACTATGTGGCGTTTTTTTAGTTAACTCTGTGGGAACAAACATCAATGATTTCACTCTTCTATCAACGTGTGTACTAAACAAGGTCGATTCTGTAACTAGATTCTGGTTGTTTTAAAAACATGGCCCCGAGATTATGAAACTTTTCAGAGTACGATTTCATGCTCAACTCAAACTTTTGTTCAGAAATCGCCATATAGAATTGTAGCTTGAGCATGAAATCGGACTCAGGCTGTTTTGTTATCTCGAGGCCTGATTAAGCGTTGAAAACAAAATCAACGACGTTAGGCCTGTATAAAACAGAGAGGAACTTCAGCGTACCAAGTAAAGTCTATAATCTCGTACCATCGCGTAGGTAACCAAATGTACATAGATAAATGTGCTGCCCTTCGAGTATGACGTTACCTTTCGAATAGTATACGCCTCTATACGGTCGATATAATGTATTAAACAGAAGACGCATCTATCTGAATGGGCCTCCTAGCATCCACTAACAGCCAATCATGCCAACGAATGACTCAGCATGAACTCTTCAGTGGGACCAATGTCCTATGCGCTACTGTATAGGTATAGAACTTCCTAATTCCACAGTGCCAACCTAACGCTAGCTTCGTCTCTGATACCGTATGCTTAATGCATTAGTCGACATCATGGCAAGAATGTCCACAATGGGAATTCTACCTGCCCTGGTTCTGTTACGGGAGGGGGAGGGGGAGAAAGGTACCCGCCCTTCTGATTTGTAAAGTAGCTTCTTGTTTCTTTCGGAAGGTCCACAGCAGGCAGTTGTAGATGTTCGTGGATAAACGTCTTCCAATTCATGGCGTAATAAGCTACTCTGTTTACCTGATCGAATTGCGCTGAACACTCACTGCATTTTCTGCTTGTACGGAACCATTGTGCTTCTGTGAAAGGAAACAACTCCTTCGCTGTGTGGAGCCAGCATCCCTAGTGCATGTCCGTGCCCCCAGCATTGCTCTGCGCTCATCATCACATCACTCCTCACATCGCTTGCCACAATAAAGCCATAGCTCACTTCAACCCTTCCGGCCATTTAACTCGTCGAGATGACAACAATATTTACCGGTATTTATCCCCAATTGCAAGCTTGTTTGAAAATTGTTGGTGCGACACAATGCCGGTATGTTCCCTCCTCCCCCCACTCCAGCATTGAGCGTCGAGAGGGCCAGGAGACTCCTCTTGGTTGGAGGGTCACGTCGGGTCTATCGCACCAAGACGTTGTTGCCGGAGGGATAATACAAGGCGTTCAGACATTCAGAGGTTCTCAGAGGTATAAAAGATCGACCAGAGACATGCAAGCTGCTAACCGTACACAGGGAGATAACTTCAAAAAAGGTTCCTTCTGAAGACCATCCTTCCCGCTAATTACGAATCTTTCACCAGAAGGTTCAAGTGTGTTTTCCCCCACTGTTGAAATGCTTATTTGCACTCATCTTCATATAGTTATTTATCCTTTGAGATTCTGTGTGTCAAGTGAATAAAGGGGCTTATCAAGTGTATATTCTTTCCTTTCCTAATTGTCAGACAGGCATTGTGAGTACAGTAACAACAAGTCACACACACGCTAACACAGTCCGGGCCTACCTCCTTCAGGGGACGTCATCAATAGAGCACTGCTGAGACGAGATACAAGACTTGTAGACGTTCCCAATGCACAATGCTTCTTATTAATAGTTTACTACCTCAACCAGGCTTTGTATCCATTTGATGATGTTGTATATATGTTATAACCAACAGCATATTGAAGCAAACATTCACACGACAGTGTTTATAATGTCAAATACCATTTTAAAAATATGCATTAATTATATCATAAGTTCTTCCTGTATGTTTCCAAAGTCCAATGTATGTGGTGTACCAATTGTACTATACAGACGTCTCTTCAATATGTTCAATAGGTCTAGGCATATCCCCGCTCCCCCAGGCTGCAATTAGAACCTTTGAAACCCTAAAGAAATATGTTATTGATATAATTTTCCATTATATAGATTTTTTAGCCGACAATGGGTATGAACAAGTTGGCTTCCGTACGTTCATACTGGAGGGTGGTAGGGTGGTTGTTTGTGGTAGGGAGGAGTGTAGGAGTGTGGTAGGGTGGTTGTGTGATGGGGTAAAAGGGGGTCAACTACCTCTTTCGGGAATAGTTCAGCATCACCTTTGTGTCGCCTCGTAGTCGCCGACGATCGTTCTGTGAAACGGGGGCCAGTACTGGTCTAACAGTACATTCCTTTTCTCCGTCTCCTTCCATAATATAGACGTCACAAGCGTTGATATATTAAACACATTGGACTTCGAGCAACCCGTGTCTATTACGCCAACCGGTCATGTGTCGGACCTAAACTACCTACCCGACAATGACATGTTCTCAATTCCACTTACATACTTCCCTGGTCACTGTCAATTAGCACATATATCCGTGTCGTGGGAAAATGTCCCACAGTAATGAACGGACGATGTGTGTTTATATTAACCTGTGCATGTGAACTGTCAACGAGGACACAGCTAATACTATGCTGGGGAGGTATCATCCTATCGATCAAACTACCGGTATTGCGACGTATGCTTTGTTCTCGGGTGTTGGGTGTATGATCGAATTGGTGCTGCATTACGATGACGATAAATAATGTGGTTTTATACAACACCCAGTCCACTGAAACACATGACCTGCTGACATGTTTCAAAGGATAAATCAGAATGATCCAGTTATAAGAGAAATATTTCAATTTGACATAATTCCTAAAGCATGTACTTCACCTATGTATGTTATTAAACATATCTTTTCCCAGTATGTCAACGGTAGACTTAACAAATATGCGTGTGTTTGTACATGTACGTCGACATTCAAATTGTCTAATTTTTTTTGCGCTTATTTTTTACATTATGGTAAATGATAATGGGCGATGATTGTGTTCATATCTAGTTATCATTTGATAATCAGTTCAATTCGCTATACACATTTCTGGACACTATTTTGGTGTTCACTACTTTAGCATCTCGGTAAACGATGGAGTAATCATTGTGTAGGACCGACGGAATAGAGGTGCATATATTTCTATTGCATCTGCGTCAGACCGGAAGTCCCAATTGCAATGTCATAACATCCGGTTCCAAAAGTGAGTATTCATTATTATATACTTGAGATAGTTCATGCTTATACGTTGCATGGACGTTGTATATACCCTTCAAACTAAGCATCTCCTAAATACGAACACCCTGCCCAGCTGCCACCCCACCCCACCGGCACCTTATCTCGGCGGTCTCAACTATAGCCCAGTCGACCAACTATACATCATGTCAACAACAAATCTTGTTCAGATTAGATTGCATATGGAAAGCTCAAAAGGTCATTTACCAAGCTTATATGAAATCTGACAAATATATAATCTTCGCTTCGTAGTCGCCCAAGCTTGGCGGATTCGGTATTCGTGGAATTCAATTACCTATAGAGAACGAAGGTCTAGCCTAGCATACTGACTTCAATGTAGCCACACGATCTAAAGAGAACCTCTATTGGAAGATCCCCAAGAAAATTAGTTAGACTGTCACTCAGAAAAGTCGAGTTTGTTTTCAACCCTGTCTTGATGGAACGATAACCACTAACATTGTATTCTACCCAATGAAGTTAGTCTGTTTATCAACCGGTTAGAACACATTGAGAAACAATTCAATGTAATTTGCCAACAATCTAAATTAGCCCTGCATACGTATGTAAATAATAATGATGTAACACCAAACCATTACATTCTAACAATATTCATATCATGTTAATTGCAATATTAACGTTATAAAATAATAATTTATATAAAATTTGATATCCACATTGAGGCTACATATCCTAATAATTAATTATGAGATTATTGATTATTATAATTTATTCTGTGCATATCACTGACGAGTCGTAATCAGAAATTGCAAGATTATCAATGTCGAATTAGTTGAATGTTAATTACTTTAAAGGCATAATAGCACATATATGTATGGTCGTGTTGGATTAGTTCTCAGCTACAACTGCAAAATACATTCACTTGACATACATTATTTTTATGATAATTTTACTTTTACTTGAACATAAAAATATCTATGTCTCGATAATAACGAGGGAGTTGACTGTATATAATACCACCCTTAATAGTGATCCCTAGCAACTATTGAGTAGTATAGATAGATAGGCAGAGAACACTTACACCCCAACTGACCATTTACCATTCTATGAAGCTGATCTATGACAAATAATGAAGAATGTACATCTCACCCTGCTACCTGAGGACTTTGAGGCTCGGTGTCATATTCAAAATATGTATGTAAAATAGGGTAGCGCGGGGAAGGTTAAATTGTCAATAACCCAATCCATGGGGCTGCTCCTTTCTAGCTGTTCTGTCTGTACTTTCTGTCCGACGCATGCGCAGTTACACTGTGCGGTGTTGATCCT
>JAVCKX010143682.1:0-19332 GCA_034780695.1 Lepetodrilus gordensis
CATATCGGCGCTTGTCTTTTTCTGACAATGACTCAAAAAAAGCTACCATCTGATTTTCGATGGCGGGTTCATAAGGGAGGATCATTAATTATCCACAGGTTTTCTTTCAATAGGTATCTTTTAACATAATACATAAGAATATTTAAATATACAGTTGATTATGTTATTTATTTACCGTTCCTTACTTCTGGGTAACGATAAAAAACTCGGCCGCAAGCGAGCCGAGTTTTAAAACAAACCGAGCCGTTTCGACCTACCCTCCTTCTCCTCATGCTCTGTAAGCTGACTTCGAACATAAGCTCTAACCACATCCTCATTGGCATTTCCTATCGTTTCAGCAAAGTAACTCTGTGTCCATAATTTACCACCCCAAAAATATCGCTTCTTCATATCCGGGTATCGCTGAAAAAACTCTTTTGCAGAAATACTTTTGGATTACTTGCATCATATCGCTTGGTGGCATCTTTGGAACTCCACGTACCACCATATGTAAATGATCTTCGGGTATTTCTAACTCCACAATATCAATATCGTAGTTATACCCAATTTTCTCAATAATACCCTTCAGCTCACTGCTATACGGTTCACTGAATACCTTATGCCGATACTTTGGTATGACGCCCTCCCCGATGAAACCACGATACTGCGTTTTCGCCGCTTAATTGAAGCCCATGATTTAAGCGTGGCCCTGCTCAAAGATATCAATGCTTACCTGGTAGAGAACGGTATACAGGTTTCCTAGCTCAACAAAGAACAAAGAAAAGCAGTGAGCACCCCGAGATGAAATCCACGCGCAAGAACAACCAATACTTCTTTGGCATGAAAATCCACCTGGGCAGTGATGTCAATTCTAATGCCATTCATAGCGCCACGGTCACCTCAGCGAATGTGGCAGATATTGATGAAATGCCGACTTTGATCCGTGATAGTGATGAGGTGGTCTTCGCAGATGCCGGATATACCAGTGACTCCTACAAACGCGGAGCGCGTTCGATGGGCATCAGTTGAAAAGTGAATGATAAGCGCAAGCCGAAGAAGAACATGAGTAGCCGGCAAAAAAAGCGCAATCACAAGAACTCCCGAGTGAGAGCACGGGTGGAGCACTGCTTCGGCGTGCTCAAGTGTCAGCTTGGTTACCGAGAAGCGCGTTACAAGGGACTGGAGAAAAACCGGGTACAGGTTTTTTGCGTTGCTAGGCTTGGCAAATTTATACATGCTTAGAAAGCCATTAGCGGGATAATTGTATCCAGAATCCGGAAGAGTTCGGATTGTGGATACAAAGTGAACCTTTTTATGAAAATAGCGATAAAACTGGACAGCGTATTTTCAAAATTTAGCGTTTGGTTTGATCAGGCAAAATATGTTTGGCTTGTTCAGAGCTTCCTTAGGCTTTGTTGAACAATTTTTGAATAGTGGTATTTTGCATTATCGGCAATTAAAATAATGTCCTTAGCGAAGCAATATTTCTGGTCGGGCGTCTCAATTGACCGAATCGTTGAATCGGTATTGACAGTGCTAGATTCAATGACCGTGATGTCGTTTGTTTCTGCATTGATAGCGCCATGCAAATTAAAGCGTTGACAGCCGCTGTTGGTCTTTAATTCTCTCTTCTCACCACGTTTAAACCATCCGTAGGCGGCCTGAGCATTGCGCTCAGGATTGTACCGCATCAATAAACAAAACCTCTGTATCAACGAAACTTTCCTTCCATGAAGGACTCATACTGCTCAACAAATATCTCTTAAGCTTCTACGTCAGGATTGCCGGGGACAAACTTTGGTTTTTTGTATTCATAGCCAAGACGATGTAATAAATCTCTCATACCACTTTGGCTATATTTCTTATCAAATTCTTTGGCCACATAGTCAATGACTGACAAGGTGCTTAAATGGATCGTGTTTTCTAATTCTTGTCTTAATCGATCTTCTTGTGAGTCACTGAGGCCTGAAGGACGACCGAATAATCGGTGTGAATGAGTGCTTTGACACTCCCTTCACGATATCTTTCTAGGTAAGACCTGAATGGCACTTACTTAAGCTTCTTCGGATGACCATCTCTCATGATTTCTTCCCTTGCTATATTTCGTGGTTTGGTGAGCAAAGGATAGGATTTATTACGACGTTTTAATGCTCTGGGTTCGATCCTTCCCGGACGATTCCCCACCGTCAGTGCCGCAATTAACATCAACAGAGTTGGCGTGTCCTCTAGATTGTTCGTGACACATTGCTGCTGACTCCATATCACCCAAATCTGAAGGCTATGCTTGAAACTGAGTTGCCGGGGTAATAAATCCGCTTGTAACGCAGCCTCCGCCATCACTAATCGAATCAGGTTGTAGGCCAGGAAGTAAACCCACATTTCTTTCTCAACCATCTCAGGGGTTTTACAGCTGAGGATATCCAGGCCTAATGTGGTTTTGATATTTCTCAGATCCAGCTCTACATGCCAGCGCTGCAGATAGAGTTCAGACAAAGCTTTCTTGGGCGCCTGTTTCGTTGAGGCCAGCGTGGTGACTAATACTTTTTTCTTAGCCTTAACCTCCCGAATGTTAAAGTACTCAGGAAGATCATCGTATTGATCTTGCGCCATCCAAGCAGGCTTTTTTACCGGCTTAATCCATTGAGCGAGGTGGTCGCCAGGCCCCAATCGTTTACCTTTACGAAAATCGGTTTTCCTCATGGCATTCTGTTGAAAAAGAACGTCAACGCCTCGCTTCATCAGCAAGGCAATTAGAAAATAGCTGCAGTAATAACGATCCGCTAAGATCAGATCGCCCGGCTTAAAGGTGTCCAGTAATTGTCGGAATAAGGCGTTCTCACTACCGCCTTTACCTTTATAAGGCCCTATAGCGGCGTTGAGCAAGCCGCACTGAAGTAACATAAAATACCGACCACTCGGGCAATGGGAAAACCGAGCCCTGGCTTTTGTCTACGTTGCTGCGGATAAATCGCTTGGTTTTCTTCAGTGTCGGGCATTGATAGTGTTGTTCCGTCAACAAGCTTGACCGAATGACCTCGCCATTGCCAACGGGCCGGTGTTTGTGCGGTGATCATCTCGCCGGTTTTTTGAGCCAGAGTGGAAACCATTGATAACGGCAAGCGTTGTCTAGCTTTGCAATAGCCACCACTGGACACACCGCAGGATGACAGTCCACCCAATACTCTTTTTATTGAATTATCGTTTACAACACGCTGACAGGACGCATCCGCGTTCATTGCCTGTGCTAAAAACATCGAGAGCGTTAGCGTAGGTGGATAAAGTCTCTCACGGTGAGGTGGAAGTTGGGATTCAACAACATCCAGTAATGGGGCACTCGTTAGGAGGTTAAAGAAATCATACGAGTTCGTTTGGCTGGCGTGATGGGCTATTCGGTTTTGTTGCGTTTGAGCGCATTTGTTTTTACGATACATGCGGGCTGGATCCTCGGTGGTAGTGGGCTGTTTGGTCACAACCAATTTACCACCTCTCCAGCTTTCTTTAATAGTTTCAGCTGCTTAGGCTTAAGTAAGTGCCATTCAGGGCTGACCTCAGTGTTTCATCATCAAGAAGGAGTGCCTGCTTGACTTGCTTAAGCTTCCAGCCCGTTCCAAGTAAAATGACCGCATTAATTTTATAGGCTGCATTGGCATTGGAGCACTTCGCTTTATCGATGCGCTTCTTTTAATTCCGCCAATTCATCATTTGTGAGTACAAACCCTTTCATTTGATCACCTAAATTCATAACGTCATGGGTATATTCATATATTTACTTGAAGCTTTTGGTTTTTTGATCTTTATTCCAATAGGAAACACATGGAATCTTATCTTTTTTACATCTTTTAGAGTACTTTTTTGATATATGGTAGATCTCATCCATCAAACCATTTTCAAGTTTAATGGGCTCCAGCCCATGCCCTAAAAAACTATCGTTCTTTACATGGAGATCATTTTCATCTTCTTCATTTCGAGGGTTAGAAATACGATCAATTTTTGAACCAGTCATTTCAGAAACCATTTTTGCTAAGTCGCGTACTTTGTGTGTTTCTGTCATTTGATTATATATATGGACCCGCTCCCATTTCACAGGGGTATTATTTAGCGCTATCTCAACACACCTCACTGTATCTTGGATATGAATAAATGCTCGAGTTTGCCCTCCTGTACCATGTACAGTTAACGGATAGCCAACAGCTGCCTGCATTAAAAATCTGTTCAGCACAGTCCCATAATCACCATCATAATCAAAGCGATTAATAAGTCTTTCGTCAAGACGAGTTTCATCAGTCTGTGTACCCCATACTACACCTTGATGCAAGTCAGTCACTCTTATACCATCATTTTTATTATAATATGCAAACATCAGCTGATCCTGAGTTTTTGTCAGGTGATATATACTTCCTGGATTTACAGGGTACAAAATTTCTTTCTCGAGAAAATCACCATCGTCAGTTTGTATATTAACGTTTAAATACCCCTCAGGAATTTTCATGCCCGCCGTCCCATAACCGTACACACCCATCGTGCCTAAATGTATGACATGCACATCTAAACCCGCTTCGACAACCGCTGCTAACATGTTATTCGTGGCACCTAAGTTATTATCAACCGTGTATCTCTTATGCCAGCTGCTTTTCATTGAATAAGGAGCTGCTCGTTGCTCTGCAAAATGAATTATTGCATCTGGCTTATGATCTTGAATTAAGCAAAGCAATTCTTGATAGTTTTGCGATACATCAAAATTATAAAATGTTATGCTTCGATCCGTTGTTTCCCTCCAAGCTTCTAACCTAACCCCCATGGGTTCAATTGGGGTAAGGCTGTTCGTTTCTAGTTCATTATCAATATTCCTTCTTGACAAGTTATCTACGATAATTATTTCGTGTCCCCTTATCGAAAGATGTAATGCCGTAGGCCAGCCACAAAAACCATCTCCACCTAAAATAAGTACTTTCTTACCTTCCGCCATGATTACCCTTTAATTTAAAAGTAAAGAATCCACGTTCTAAGAACGTGGTTTTGATTGCGCCCTAGAAGGACGTATTGGGCACCCCCTCTAAGAAGGCTCACCACATTGCCGCCATTAATTAGCTTTTAGTCCAAATCCAACTCGAGATTTCTCTCTAAGCGTTCTTAGTATTTTACATACTTACGTATTATCTCAGCGTCAACTACGACCAGAAGCAACGCAGCAATCTTTAGCCCAAAAGCGTCCCCCAATAGGATTTCTTTTTTAGCTGAGGAAATTTCTTGAACACCTGAATCGCCGACTTCCTTTTTACCACACCCACCAATTTTGAGATGGATACTTTCGGAGGTCTCTTATCCCGAAGGCGAGTAAGCCGCAGGAACTTTCCCTTGCAACCTCTCTCAGAACCGGACGTGAACCTCTCGAATCATCCGGCTCCTATTATCCGGCCGATGGTTTAAGGCCAAATACCTTCCAATGGGGAAATAACCACGGCTCTTTATGGGTTATTCGCCCCAACCACTAGTGCGCTCCCTTTGGATGATGCCTAAACTTTTTGTATTAATCGCTGTATAAGTTTTCGCGCAACAATGCCGTTCATTTAGCTCAACACCTTAGGAATATATAATCTGTCTTTCAGTTTGAAAAAACTTTTTATTAATGATTTTGATCTTTGGATAGATCGCAATATAGAGGTGAAGCTTTTTTTCATAGCCTCTTTACTCGCTATTGGTAATTTGGATAAACGAGATTTGGCATGGCTCCATACCGGCTCATCAGGATTTAGCTCTGGAGAATAAACGGATAAAAAGGCCATCACAATACCGCCCTTACTGGACTTCTTTTGAGAGGCTATAAACTTCTGAGTTTCTTTGCTGTGATGGTATCTTGCATTATCAACAATAACGACTATGGGACGGCCAGCGTCACCTTGAAGTTGTTTTAAAAAGGTAATAAATCGCTTTTGAGTTCATTCTGCCTTCTATAAAGCTAAACTTCATATCTCCACGCGGTGTGATACCACTTATTACACTGAGACCAAAACGTCCGCCACTGTCTTTAACCACCGGGGTTTCACCCCGCTTCCCCCCAAGTGAGCCCACGATGTGAATCGCTTCGAACAGACGCCTCATCAACAAAATATATTTGTGCTCCAAGTTTTTTGGCTTGTTGCACGACATCAGAAAAAGTGGTTTGGAGATAATGTTCGATCTTGCTTGTAAGATTTATAAATAGGCCGTTGCGCCTGGTAAAACGACCAGATTGCCGGTCGGCTATTGCTGGGTTTTATTACTCAGCTAGAGGAGGGCTTAATTAACGACCTTTTCCTTGCACTTCATGCGGTTACACTTCGCCCGCCTTGCGCACCGCGATACAGCACTATGCACTGATAAAACCTTATCTAGAAGACTTAATTAATTCTATAATTTTTTCTCGCGCGACCTCAAAATCTGCTGGTGGTTTATAAGGATTGGTATGAACTGATATATCCGGTGGCAACCGGGCTATCCGTTCCACTATAGATTCCATATCACCGTGTAGTTTCTTAGCGCGCTCAATTTGCCCACTAATTTTCAAACGTTTTATCCTTTGCTCCAATAGTGTCAGGTATCGTATATCAGTGATACCTGCGCGCAGCCCTTCCCATTGAAGAGTAGAAACAGGCCCCTCTTGGCTGGGGTAGGTTAAGCACCACATGCGGAATTTTCGTAACTCGCCTGTTTTTTTTAGTTTTCTCGTAGACAAGCGAGTGTCTTCTGTCCAAGGCAGCCCTCTCGGAATACCTTGATATTCATATGGAAACACTCCGTCTGCCCCACTGCTCCATAAATAAAAACCTGCAAGGAAACGATTACGTGTCGGATTTTCTTGATAGAGTTGCCAATAATATGTATTAATGTCTGCTAATCGATTCTTTCGGTCAACACTCAGGCCTCGTAGATAAAGATCAGTGCTTTCCCTTGATTGAGCCAGGTTAGCCCAATCCAATCCCCCTCGATGCTTTAACAGGTACAATGCAGACGGTACGGTAATGGCCGTCATCACCTTGGCACCAGTTTCGTGTATTCTTCTTGATAGCTTTACCTGTTCTTTTATCTTTTTGTTGCTATTAGGTTCATCGATACCATAAAAATAAATGTCCATTCCTTTTGAACTCAATAGATCCTTAAGTCTCTTTATTTCTTCTTTTTCCCGGGCACCCACAATCACTATAGGACCTTTCATACCCGCTTTCTTGACAAGATCCACAAAGTCATGTAACTCTTCCGTATCGTAAACTGTGATTGCCTCAATCCCAACCTTTTTTATTTCCTTAAGGTCCGCAAGGATTAATTCCTCACTTCGCTGAAGCTTGAAGTGATCAGAAAGGCAGAAGCGGTAATAAAGTCCATACATTTGTAAAGGAGCAGGAAGGTTGTAGGGAAGAACCTCAATTGTTACCGGAAGCCTTCTTTTCTTGAAGCCATTATCAGCGACAAAACTCAAAAAACCATGGTACTTACCAGGCACCGTATCATTTGAAACACTGATATTTATCCATATCTGCTTTACGGAATAAGCAGAGATGCTTGTCTTAAAGTCCACATTAAGAACATGTGGCGGAATATAAAAACCGGTATCAGACCGACTTCCTTTGATCGCCACCCGATCATCTTTTACTAAGACCTCTGGTACAAAAATAGCATCATCCGAATTCTTAACCTCCCAATGCAATGCATCCTGCTTCCAGACCTTTACAACTCGAACATCAAATACTTCACTTTTAATTACAGCCCCGCCCGGTCCGGCAAAGTCACTTACGGTAATTGTTAAATTCTTTACAGGTTTCTTTCCTGCTCGCACGGCGAAAGTCAGGGGTTTTACCTCTCCCCCGGCTGCCTTTAACACAAATTCATTAACAGGTTTTTTACCCGTCAGCTTGGAGTCAGGATAAATAAATTCAAGAGGATCACAAGAATAGATCAATGGCAGGAGGTGCTGTACTCCCTGCTCTAGCTTACTGGATGGTTGCTTAAATTTCCGTAGAGATTCTGAACTATCTGCTTTTTTCGGGAGTATCAACAAAGTGGTCGTAATCACAAAAAATGTCAGGGTCAGTGAAAATAAGTTAAACAGGCTATCCACTCGGCACGAGCAGCCTCTATATTTTACGATCATAATTTTGGACGTCTTCCTTACAATATCAGTCGGACCCGCCGAGCAGTCTGCTTTTCTAAACGGAGAAAATGCATGATATTGTGATAGGCTTGTTAATTAAAAATGTGATATTTGGGAGAGACATTCACGCCTAATCACAGATTAGGCCCAACACCCACCTTCCCCATTTTTTTACTTAAAGGCTCTGCAAGCGCAGCAGTTCCAATAACCGCAAGAAACACCCAAGGAGCCGGACTATTTAAGCTACTTCCAGAAAAACTACCCACAGATAAAACAATGACATAAAGCTGCCATATTTTACATACAGCTATTGTTTTTATGTTGTTGGTTCGTTTGATCCTTTTCCTCGCAACCATGAAGTTAGCAATAAAGAATATAACCAACGGGACGAAGCTGAAGAACCCGCCAATATTGACAAACTCGAAAAATACACCATGAACCCAAACAACTACGAATTCACCATTCGGACTCATTCTAAAGCTGCCCAGTTTGTAAAGCGCATCTGAAAGACCGGAATAACCTAAACCAAAAACTGGGTACTCTTTCATTATCTCAAATGATGCGCGCCATGTTCTCACTCGTGCGCCAGAGTAGTCTATAGAAACCCCTCTATCAGCATCTAGAAATTGAAAATAGATGTTCGATAGCTGATCCAAACGGCTAGATACATTTGATGAATATTCAAGCACAACAGCGGAAAGGATCAATAATAGTATTATAAACGTCAGTTTACGACCCATCTGAACGGCACTACCCCGGTTAATTGCATTGATTGAGCTAAACATAAACCAAAAAATAATCAAGGTCACAATATTGGTTCTAGACAAAGACATAACAATTAATGCCGACAGCACTAATAACAGGAAAAAATGCCAGGAATCAATACGATATTTTTTTGAGACAAGAACCCCGTGTAATAACAACAAGACCATCAAAGCCATTACGAGACGTGCAAAATGATTGGGATTTCTAAAAACCGTATTATCTCTCAGCAAACTAATTCCTTCTTCAACCCGAAAGAAAAATGGATCACCGGTTTGTAGCACGAAAAATACAAACATCAAAATCACTGAGCAAACCAAAGTGATCACCAACCATTTAATCAATACCGAAAACCCCAACTGTAATTTCATAAGAATATAGATTGCCGGAAGCCAGATAATATTCGAAACTAGCGACAAAATATATCTGATATCTGAGCCCTCCGTCGAACCCGTTATTAAAAATGAAATTGCCATAAAAATAGGGATGAGCCATGGCAATAAGACCAGAACATATCCATCCCTGCCTAGGGTAACTCCTTTCCTATATGCCATCGATACAAGAACCAGCACACAAAGCAAAAGTAGGGGGAAAATAGCTGGGCTGGTTCCAAACACTGGTAAATTTTGAAATAAAATACCTACTGTTATTAATAGGGCAAGTACTGTAATTAACTGCTTCATAGTTTTAGAGTCTCCTCAGAAAACCCGTGGCAAAACCATTGCCATTGCATGGTTCGTGCTTTAATTTCCAAAAGACCGATATACTTTCCCAGCAATGCTTCAATATGAATGGCTTTCTCCAGCCAAACAAAAACCTTAGCCAGTATCAGGAGGTTCATCACAAAAAAGATATTCCGGGCCTATGATTCGTTAACTCCCCTAGTTCGGGCAATGATGCTGTTTAATCTATACCCCCGCTTCCCCTTGTCCAAACCTTCATTCTATGGGGATTCTATTTCTGCGCTCTTCTTTTTGTTGGTACTTTTTAGATCTTACGAAATACCACTTTGTACAAAATGCTTAATATGTGAGTCAACCGGTGAAACATGGGCTTCAAGCGTGAAGTCACTCACCATATGCATACCAATATCTGCAAGACTCTTCAAATGTTGCGAATTATCTCTACACCATATTATTTTTTCAGCAATTGTCTGTGGTTTACCATCCGGAATCATTACAATATTATCTTGAAATAGATCAGGTATACTCCCAACAGGAGTTGCAGCTACCGGTAAACCAGCCGCAAGAGATTCGACAATCACCCGTGGTATTCCTTCCGTAGCCGAAGGAAGACACAGAAGATCATGCGTTTGATATATAGAGTAAAGCTCCTCCCTGACTGTAACATGGCCCCGAAAATTCACCTCTTTCTGAAGACCTAGTTTATCGATCTCGGTTTTTATCTCATCCTCAAGACCACCATGACCTACGATGGTCAACATGAAGGGGTTTCCAGATTTTTTTGCCAGGGCACAAGCCTCTACAAGTTCAAGTATGCGCTTCTCACCAGAAAGTCGCCCCACAAATAGAACCTTGAATGAACTAGCTTTATTGTCTTCATGCAGAACCTTAGATCGGACACTGGGCAATTCGGCCGAGTCAATCAGTGGCGAGATAGAATAAGCTTCACCGTGCACAGCATAGATTTGTCGAAGCTTTTCTCCATACGTGAAGGCAATTGCTAGCTTTCGTTCCATCAATCCAAAAATACGCTTCTGGAAGAGGCGAACAAGTCTTGGTACAGCATAGCCTCTCAAGCCTGAGGCATAAATCCCTTTGACAGTCTTTTCAGTATCACCACGTATAAAAAAAGCAAACCTGACTGAGCGCGCAACTATCAGGGACAGAAAGTACAATGTTGAGTTCGGCCCCGGCCCGGCAACTAAAAATGATACGCCAGGCTTGTTGAACTCTATTTGCTTTATAAGGCGTCGTATCAATACTGCATTTACTAGATTCGTGAAAAGAGCCGATGCATGCCCTTCGTAGAAGCGTACAGCAGTATTCTCGTTAGGGATAGCAACCTTTACCAACCCGCACCTTTCATTATCATTCCCTTCTCGCACTGGAATAACAAGCCGATAATTAGACTTTTCAGATGCAAGCAGGCTAAGAAAATCTATAAAATTCTTCATCTTTGAATAATAGCTACCATTGATTCGGACTACTGGCTGGTTTGAGAATAGAATAATGAAGGGATCAGATGAAGGATTCTTCATGACTCGTTAACAGTCCGTCCTTCGACTCTATCAGTGTCCATACTAATTTTGCTTTGTGGCAGTGTAAGCATACGTCTCCTTAAGATAATAGTAGTTTTTATTTTCAACATTGATGATGGCTGGCAACTATGGAGAATAAAACTGACATTCCGGTTGAAAAGCATAAACACCCTTCCTTCCTGGCTACTTGGTAAAGCACATTTTTCGGCACCCATCAAAGCCAGCTAATCTCTTGTCATTCATAGGTTAGATACAAATAGTAATTCAATCAGATATCGCCTAATTATGAATCTATTACCCTATCAAGTAACCTCTACGGTTTTATCTATACATCCTCTGTTATATAAACACTAGTTAACAGCTTGAGTGTCCAGCACAATTAACCTGCCGGCGGCTCACCACACACCAGATGACTTCCCGTACGCCGACAAAAGGGACATAAACCTAATAATCACGTACCCACTGCCCAGGATGGTGAAGAAATAATGACTGCAAATAGCTCATCGGCAAATCTTTTCAAGAAATTGCTTAAGCCCACGTCCAATATGTTTGGCACTATAGGTACGCTCATATACCTGTCGTGCATTGACACCAATTTGATGACGTAGATGTTTGTCTACGAGTAAAGGCATTAGCGCCTCTTGAAAAGATATCTGGTCATTTGTTTCATAGAATTTTCCTTCACGATTATCCTTGACCAATTGACCAAATGGCTCCCAATTGTTTAAAACAATCGGTAATCCGTGCCCCTTAGCCTCTATGAAAACCAACGGATATGCATCTAAAGTAGATTGATACACAAAAATATCTGCATTTTGGTAGAACTCTGAAACTTCACTGCGAAAGCCTCTTATTTTAATTCGAAAATTACCAGATGGGTGAAGTGCATTCACCGCATCTTGAACTTTCTGTAACGCAGTCCCACCTCCTATAATATTGTATTCTGCGGTCATCTCTGGAAACTTGTTGCGAAATAATTCTGCCAAAGCAACTGCGCAAAAAATGATTCCACCTGCCTTTGCAGGGTAATTCAAGTTCGCCACTGACAAAATTGAAACGAAGTATTCCGACCTTCCTTTTCTTAGATTTAGCAATGGCTGTTCGATATCCTCGGATAATGGGGGAGCTATATGTATCCGAGTATTTGGTCCGACCCTCTTCGAAAGAACAGCACCCAATGATCCCGTTACAACAATGAGCCCATCCAAACGCTTCATTGCTAAACTCAAGATGCGGGACCCAAAAAACCATGAGATGCCTCGTATAACCTTCTCAATACCGGTTATAGACTGAATCCATGAAGCCCGAACAGTAAATGGATCGCCTCCAAAGCGCATAACAACCTTAGTTCTGGTCAAGAACGAAAACAGAAGGACCCAGACTGCATCACGCAAATCACCACCGGTAATAACAACCGCATCGAATCCTTGCTGTTGACGAGCATACCTAACACCCTTCCAATAAGAGATGAGAGCGTTACGCCTCTCAGCAAATATTTCAGTCCTAATTCCAACAGCATCCAAAGGTTGACGGACAAAGCGATATCGACCACGCTGATCCAAAGGTTTGACAAATAGGATATTCATTCTGATTTTGACTGGAATTCTATGGCTGAAATAGTATAAATTTAAACGTACCCACCTGATCATGCAAAGACTGTCAACCCGACAGCTGCACAAAAACCTACAAACCAACGATCCCAGCATGACAATAGAATCTATCACACTCGATTTTTTTGAAATAAAGGTTACCGCCGGAAATCATTTCTGCGCAAATATAACTTTGATTTTGCTCGGCACAAAGAGAGTTGGGTTCAACCCAAGTTTGCGGAATATTACTGCAGTCATTGCCAACTGAGCAACGAACAAACCGGCCACATCAGCAAATGCAGCACCTAAAAGGCCAATGTCTGGAATGGTGAGTATCGCCACACCCAAGGTAGTGCATGTTCCAAGCAACGCAGAAAGAAATGCATGGCGTTCATGTCCAGTCATGGTAAGCCAAACAGCAACCGGCCCCAAAGTGACGGTGAGTGCCTGAGCAACCGCAAGCATTTGAAGAATATGACTTGCGGCTATGTACTCTTTACCAAAAAAACCAAGAAAAATTTCAGGAAACAACACAATAGCAAGGACAATCGGCATAGCGGATATTGTTGCAGCCCCAACAGCCAAGAATGCATACTGACGCAGCTCGTCAGCTCGGCCGGATTGATAGGCTTTCGCTACAATTGGAGCCAACGGTATAGTTATGGCGGCCTGCGCGAAGGTGGTAAAGTCTGCTAGCCGTCTACAGATGCTAAAGAATGCAACATCATCAGGTTCGCTTAAACTGCCCAACAGGAGGTTCAAAAAATGAACATTACCCTGACTCACAAGCGAGATCCCCATTAGGGGAATGGCTGCACGCGCCCAGCTCTCCCATAGTATCGACTCGCCACCACCAATATCGTGAGGAGTTTTTCTAAACGCTATCACCATCAATACACTGACAACCACAAGAACGGCACACAATTGAACGACAATCAACCAATCAACAGTAATTACCTGACCGAACACCACCGAAACAATAAAAATGATGACCAGAAAAATGATGGGGCGAACGATTTCATTTGGGATCTGTGACTTAACTGCATACTGTAAACCACGTAAGTATCCCTGGAGAACGCCAACTAGTGACAAAAATGGAACAAGAATTAAGGTTGCAATACCTACCGCAACAGTAGCAGACGTTGTATCAATATCAATTATTGTAATTGCAGACCAGCTCATCACTCCCGTGATTATTCCTGCTAACAACACGATGCCGATCCCTTTATTTCTTAGGAGACGCACCGCTCTATAGTCCTTTCTTGAAAATGCAGCAGCAGTTTCTCTCATTATCCAGCGTTCACCCCCAAGCATCGCGATGATCTGGGCAATGCTAAGCAGTGACATCAGCAAAAAATAGAAACCAAGCACATCCGGAGTTGTCAATCGAGCCACAACAACAGTAACCGCAAAAGATAACCCGAGCGCAACGAGACGCACTCCTACAGATCCGAGGGACGAACTTAAAAAGCTTTTAGCACCGCTATTCAGTTTTTTTGAGAGGCTGTTCAAATGTTATAGCACAACTAAAGTCGCTATCCCATACCTTAAAGGGCGCAACACCGCTGATGGACTTGTGTCTCGGCTCACCAAAGAGAAGCCATTAAATACGCAACTGTGGGTTGCTGCAGTCCTTTTTAATAGGGCTAGACTTTCACACACCAAAAAACCAGTTAATCGTCTTCCCAATCCCAACACCAAGATCGTTATCTGCCTGCCAATCAAGTTGCGCTTTAGCTTTCGATGTGTCAGAGAAATTTCGCTCAACATCACCAAGACGTTTTTCACCATAGCGGATATCAAGATTTATACCTTTTTCCTCTAAAGCTGGTTTAATAATATCCATCAATTCATTTAGAGTCGTTTCACTCGCTGTTGCAATTTGATAAGTTTCACCACCAATCCCTTCCATTGCTCCTGCTTTGATAACAGCATCCACTAAGTCATCAATATAGATAAAATCACGGGTTTGGGTTCCATCACCGTATATTTCTACTTGTTTGCCTTCCATTGCCAAACGAATAAACTTGGCTACCACACTAGATTTGTGCTTTGATCCCGGGCCATATACATTCCCAAAACGGAGCGAAACTGTATCGATACCAAAGGTTTTAAAATATGAAGAGCAATAGCCTTCTCCTGCCAACTTGCTTGCACCATAAGGAGAAACAGGATGAGGTGGCAACTCTTCATGTATGGGGGGCTCAACTTCGCCTGCAGGTGCTCCGCTAGAGGCAAATACAAATCGCTTTACCTTATTAAGTCTTGCTGCTTCCAGCATATTGAATATACCTATGACGTTGCATTCCATGTCCAGCCGAGGGTCTTCAACTGAATTGGGAACTCCTGTGTTGGCGGCAAAGTGGATGATTGCATCTATATCTTTAGTAACGTCTTGGGTTATTTCTTGATCACGAATATCGCCAACAATTAATTGGCACTGTCCATCCTGTAGATCAGGCAGGTTTTTCTGCTCAAGTTCTGTAAAGGAAATAGCTTCTGCAAGATCATCTTTTGTTCCCACTGTTAGATTATCCAGAATACGAAAGGAGTGACCACCCTCTTTTACTAATTGCTTAATGACGCTTGTACCTAAAAAACCACACCCACCTGTAATTAACCATTTCATCCCCATTTTACTCCTTTGAATATGACATCTTTACGAATATTATCTTTATATTTTTCTACAACATGGAACATTTTTTCCATTGCCTGCTCATCTAATAGGTGAGGTGTAACACCTATATCCTGTAAACCTTGGTAAGTTGGATTATAGTAATGTTCTTCGGCCTCTTTTCTCGGGTTTTCTATATGATCAATTTTCACATCAAACCCTAGTTTACTACCTACTTTCTGAGTCAGCTCTGCAAGCTCATTGGCAGTAAATGTTTCCATAATTTGGTTATATATCTTTAATTCTCCTTTTTCTGCAGGGTGTTTTTCAGAAGCCTCAATACACTGCAAGGTATCTTTAATGTTTAGATATCCGCGAGTTTGGCCACCTTGCCCGTAAACAGTAAGAGGGTAACCTACGATAGATTGCACTATAAATCGATTTACAATCGTTCCGAAAATCTCATCATAATTAAAAATGGTCTTTAGATTCTCATCGATATTGGATTCTTCTGTTTCGATACCATAAACAGGACCTTGCATTAGATCTGTTATTCGTAAGTCCCACATGCGAACGCCGAACCATTCAAGATCAGTATCCATAATTTTGGTGGTATGGTAAAGCGAACTTGCCTGCCTTGGGAAAAGGAATTTATCTTTTCTACCCTTATGCTCAACTTCCAACCAGCCTTCTTCTATATCTATATTGGGTGTACCATAAACACCCATCGTACCTAGTTTAATAATATGGGTTTCTGGTGAGTGATCACGCACAGCCCAAACTAGATTATTAGTTACTCGCAGGTTGTTGGTAAGAGTTATATCAGCGTGTTTATAGTCATAAACTGAGTAGGGGGCTGAAGGCTGCTCTGCATAATGGACAACCGTTTCCGGCATTCCTGTATAATTATCATTTATAGCCCATTGGTAGCGCACACTTCCATTGAAAAGAGAACGCATGAACTCTGGCCCTGATAAGTCACCTATAACAACCTTTATTTCTTTGCCTGTTTTTTCATGCCAAATTTTCGCTCGTTCGATTAAAGTGGGAATTTGGTAGAGCATCCCTGTATCTAACTCGGTACAGGCACTGCGTCGAAAATAGTTATCAACAACGGTCACATCATAACCACGTGCGGAAAAGTGCATAGCTGTAGGCCAACCAAGGTAGCCATCACCACCTAGAATTAATATAGACATAATTAGGACTTGAGTTGAATAAATGGGACCGAGGCATTTGGACTGATTAAAATTCTAAGTCTCACCCCTCAGTCATGGTTCTCTGCTATTTATCTCCCGGCCAGTAACGCTGGGCTGGGTGTTGGTCATCTTCTAGCTCTTCCATCAGATGGTTGCTTGCTAGGAAGTCTCTTAGCTCTTCTTGCGTCAGCATTGGCTGGTGGGCTGAGTGGTAAGCCTGCTCTACGGTCTCAGAGACAATTTCGGGATAATCGTATTCAATATCCCGGTAGATGCCGCGAAATGCGGGGAGAACTGCGAAGTAACGTGGCAATTCTACGGCCCGGCGGATTTCTTCGTCACTCATGAGTTCTTCGTAGAGCTTTTCGCCTGGCTTGGTGCCGATTACTCTGATCTCTATTTTTTTCGGGTCGTGGCCGTATTTTGGAGCGAGCTCCTGAATCATTACCTCTGAGAGATCATGAATACGTATTACGGGCATCTTGGTGATGAATACTTCTCCACCCCTGGCAATGGTGGCTGAATCGATGACGAGCCTGACTGATTCCTCGATGCTCATAACAAATCGTGTCATGTCGGGGTCAGTTAGCGAAACCGGGCCACCCTGTGCAATCTGCTGGCGGAAGATGGGGATAACAGAGCCACTAGAGCCCAACACGTTACCGAAGCGTGTGGATGCGAATATCGTTCCTCCCTCCCTGGCGTTGCTGTTGGCAGCTGTCATCAGACGTTCCCCCATGAGTTTTGACGTACCCATTACGTTTGTTGGGTTTACTGCCTTGTCTGAGCTGGTGAAAATGACTTTCTGGACACCGCATGCACTCGCGGCCTGAATTACGTTTTGCACGCCGTGGATATTTGTCTGTACTGCTTCGTAGGGCGTACGCTCACACATAATCACATGCTTGTAAGCTGCGGCATGGAATACAACATCGATGTCCAGGAACCGGCGACTCAGCTCTTTTTCATCACGAACATCGGCGAGGAAAAACTTTGCCCGTTCGTCATGGAGATGGCGCTGATCGAGGAAAAAAAGCTCGGATTCGTTATTATCGATGCCGATGAGCTCTGAGGGATTGTAGGCAGGGTCTTCGAGTAAAACTCTAACGAGTTCAGAGCCTACGGTGCCGCAGGCACCTGTTATCAGAACGCGTTTTCCTTGGGTATAATTCATAGAGAGTTAAGAGTTAAGAGTTAAGAGTTAAGAGTTAAGAGTTAAGAGTTAAGAGTTAAGAGTTAAGAGTTAAGAGTTAGTACGGCGCTCAGTTGCCAGCATGAGAAGCGGCTTCAAGAGGCAACACAAGCCCAGTAATTAATTTCATGTAACTATCCATTAAAGACAAGCCAATAATTGCTCTTCAAATCTATTCTAAAACGATTCATTACGAGCTTCCAGCCTACTGTTTCATATCGACATCGTCCATTTTTTATTGGCTGATTGTATTGCAAGGTAAATAATTTCGTGGCAGCTTCATCGCTAACTCCGGCAGATAATATCGGTTTGGTAATCAGGCCATGCGGCGGGTAGCTTCTGCCCCCTTCTTTTTCTCCAAGCGGGCGGTCGCCAACCGGCCTATATGTAATCTAAATCCCTGGAGCACCGATACGTTTCCATACATTTTCCGCCTAAAACGCGGGGAAAACAGGCTCCAGCTCTCTTGCAGTAAGAGCAGGCCGAGATTATTTATTCGTGCCACCACTGGATTATTCAACAGTAGTTTTTGCCGCTTGCAGTGAATATAGGCTGACCGATCGAGTTTTACTCCTTGCGGGAAGGGCTGGTTGAAATAATCCCGGGCATTTAGGAGATAAGCGGAAAAAGAGCGTTGCAGATGAAACTGCTCTACCCGTCTCATCACTGTCAGCCAGTCTGTTTTATCTTCCAACGCCTGGCGCAGTTTGACCCAATCCAGTAAGCCGCGAATATGCAGGCGACCAAAACGGTAGTTTCTGCCATCCTGATGCTGGGAGTGGAAAAAGTTGTGCAACAGGCGGAATTCGGCGGAGGGAATCAGGGCACGGGCGCCATCTATTTCCATAGTGCGCGCTGAACGGCGTGCGTATTCGTTGTCCAGCAAGGTTTTTTTACCCACTAGAATTGTTGGGCGTATATGTAGCTCTACGGAAACTGGCAATCCTTCGGCCACCAGCCCGGGGGCATGATGCTTATAGGTCATGTCCAGTTCGTAGCGGGTCGGCTCTTTGTAGTAACGGTAGCCATTATTCAGCAGTGCTTGTGTCGCCTGGGGGAGCTCTCCGGGCTCTATCAGCAGGTCGATATCGCTCATTATGCGCTCACCATCGCTCTCGTAGAGGCCGTCCAGCAGCCCGGCTACGCCCTTGAGAAGAAGCGGCTCGATGCTGGCCTGATTGAGGTATTTGATTAAATCGATGGCCTGGGTTTTTAACCGCTGGTTTCTTCCGGCGCTAAGCGCATGAATGCCCTCGAAATAGTCTTGAACTTCCCGCTCCAGGAGTGAAAACAACCCGTAGCGCTTTAATCCGGGATACAGGGCAGGGGAGAGATAACTCGCATCTGCAAATTTTATAATACTATCCCAGTCTTTGGTTTTTATTTCCTCACCAAGGGAGGGAGTGGCAAATTCTATTGGAGTCAGGCAGCGGCAGATGAATTCGGGAATCATTATTTGTGGTTCGGGTTCGTGATGTGTGGCACGCTACCGCAGCTCTAGACAGCACTCATTACCGTGGATCGTTGCAACAAACACACACCGACGATCACTACTGTCCGGTTAAGCATCTGCGAGCCTTAAAAGTAGTTGTTTAGAGTCGACTTTCCTTGTTCTACCCGGGTCAGGGCTGGGGTGAAGAAGCGCGAGCAA
>JAVCKX010143904.1:0-23320 GCA_034780695.1 Lepetodrilus gordensis
TAAGGTAGATGTAGGTGTGAGTTTTTACTCACGACCGCTGTATGGACTCTGTAATAACTCAGTTACTGTACTGATAGGCTTGCAACTTGAGGGGGGATTTATTTTTATTTTGAAACTGTTATCTTTATTTTTTATTTATTTGTTTTAGTTTTTACTATTTCTTTGTTTTGGAAACATGTTATAAATATGTAATAATATTTTAAAGAAATCTAAAGTTAAATATTTACATATTCTTTAAATATATATTTTTTATATTTTTTTATTTTTTGGGGGTTATTAACAATTATTTTGTGCATTTTCTATTTGATTCTATATTTGGTATGTCATTTTTGTATTTCTTCAAGTGTTGTACATGTATGTTAAAGTAATATGCAGGTTCATACAGGGTGCATTGCTATACCCAGTAGTATTATTTATAATGATAAACAAAACAAAATTAAGGAATACAATTATATCAACTCTATATATAGACTAGACCTGAAGAAGTCTGTGAAGGACGAAATGTTGTCAAATACTTATGATGGTTAAACTAGTTTTAGAAAGTTTTAAACTATATATTTAATAATAGACTGTGGATAACAGTGTTGGACTTTGTATTTAGAACTTTAAAATTTGTATTTCACATGAGAACCACTGCACCCCTCTCCACCCACAATTTATAGGAAATGCATAGGAAATGATAGATCGTCAGTTTCTATTTCTAGATGGCTCGCTACTCCCAGATTTCTATAGTAGCATCCTGTTTGTGCCTATTACTTTCATCTTTAGATCTTTTGTAATTTATGAAAACCTAATTAGGAATCTTACAAAAAAACGCACCAGTAACTAAAATGGAAGGAATCATAAATAACAACTACACTACAATGTCGAAACTAAGCTGTCAATTAACACAGTGTTAATATAGGAGGTAGTTAAATCAGCTTTTTCTTAACTTATTTAACACAAGAGCTGTATGTATCTATCCTCTTGTGGATGACTTGTATCACAGTGTTCACACAATGGTGTTTAATGGTCCAGACCAGTTGGAGCATCCAATATAGTCAATGATTTAATTTTTCAACTTCAAATTTGTCAAGACATGAAAACAAATATCTTGAACTTAATGGAAATTTTAAATTTGAAAGTGTTCAAAATCTATTGCTAACTGTTGTATTGAATAATTGTAAACAGGTGAACCATTACAAATATTCAGGATTTTTAAAAACTATTTTTTACTTTTTTCTTTACTTATCCCATTGAACTTTAGTTTAATTTAAAGTAATCATTTTATCTTCTGTTATTATTATGAACACTTTCTTTTTCATTAACAATGTTTGGACCTAATTAGTAATTAATCCAAACTAAAGTAAAGTGCGTTTTTTTCATCTGTTTTTCTTTATTGAAAGTGCTGTCACTCTTCTGCCTATCATAATAAACATTTGCAATATACTCAGTGTGTTGAAATGAATTCTGTAATGAGTTTTTCCTTGTGATTAATTAATCCTGCAGATGTACAGTTGGCCTAATAATGTACATAACATGCTAAGCATGCCCAAGGGTGGCCCCCTCTCTCTCTCTCTGTTATGTGTGAAAGCACTCATGAATGGGGGGAAAAAGGGAGGGTAGTTTCCAGCATTGCGGCTGTGATAGGAAGCCTGGCCGGCTTTGACAGGGGGTGTTATTAACGTGGCACGGCCCGTCGACCCTACACAGCCATGCTGGATCCCGCCACCTGCTCACCCTCCACTCATGCAGTGAGTCGGTCCCGATCCATAATGAAGCCTACGCTAGGGAGAGTACAGTGTGTTGGGTATTTCCTTCTTCCACAGTGAGAGCTGCCAGCTATGAGGATAGTACGTTCTGCAGCAGCCAGTGTCCGCGGGTTCCCTCACAACCCTACCTCCTCCCACCCTCGTGGTCTGCCAAACTACGGATGTATTTACCTCTGAGCTCTGCCAGGATCGTGTAGATTTTTTTTTTACTCGGACCCAGCGATGGATCGTACCTGGACCCCAGGGTCCAGAGCGGAGCCGACGACGACAGTGCTAGCTTTGCCACTGTCGCTACTACGGAGGATGATACTATTACTTTGGATTGTGTCCACGGCTACCTTCTCTAATGGCTTAAACCTAGGTGAGTACCACAGACCTGCAGACATCGCCATGCACTGGGAAGAATGGTGTTCCTCCGAGTGTGTCCCCCACCCTTTATTTCAGATGTGTCTGTTGTTCCAAACCAGGATATTACTGTGGATTATTCTGCCTTTGTCATACTGTGTGTGTGTCTGTGTCTATGTCTGTGGTGTGGTGTGGTGTGGTGTGTGTGCCTCACTTCCACTACTAGGCTCTGGTGCCAGGAATTGTATTAGCGTGGATTCGCAACTATGGATTCTTCTCTGTGAATATTTGGTGACAAAGGATTAATTTGCTATAGGATGCAAGTAATATTCTGTATGGATAAGTATATATTGAATTATTTCCAAACACTGTTTTCTACATATCTTTGCTGTCAACAATTAGTACAATAATTCTAAAATAGGACTACAATTTGACACATTTGCACACACAATACTAGTACTCCAAAATAATTGTATTATTTTTGGATTAATTTACCTTTTTTACTTCTTTACATTTAAGTCAGGCATCAGTATATAAATAATTTAGATGAAAATATTGATTTGTTCCACAGTGAATACCTAATATGTATATTAAAAGGTCAAATATGTTTTAACCTATATGAATTATTAATGATCAAATGTTGATGGAAATTGTCACAATGAAAAACAAGACATATTTCCTCTGGTATTTTAAAATAAATTCTAATCAACAAAAGAAACAAGTACGGGAGAAATTAATAACTGTCAGTGTCACTAACTACAAATGTCACACCCGCTTCTACGAATGAATAATAAATACCTGGGCAGTTACATTGATCCTTTGTACATAACAAATATGTTGATCCTTTGTCGGAGCCCCCCAAACCTGGATGGTTCTGCCCCTGTCAGAATGAAGCCTGCATACAGAACCCAGTCACACAGAACCAGTCTGCATGTCGGTACCTATTAACCAAAACTAAGGTGTCCCGACTCGAATGCAAACACTACTGGGTGATTTTCAATATGTGTGGTGAGCCGATGACAAGACCAGTGATAATCTTGGTCAACTTGAAAGCCGTGTTTTCATCGTTCACGAGCACACATTATTCTCTCGAGTTCCCCCTGGGTATTTGTGATGTGAGTGGCGGTTTGGTACATACGTAGACCCCGATCATGTGTTCTGTCGGCACGCCGGAGAATCTCTCTCGCCAGTGATTCAGGTTCAGTTATTGTTTCCTGTAACCTTTCATGCTGAATATTTATTTACTTTAGTTGATCAAGAAACTGCCTGTAATGTCAAACACAGAATATTCTATGATTTATTAATGTTTGTGTAAAATTGTTTGTATTCAGTTATTTAAATTGATGTTTAGTATCTAATTTTACAAGGCATTTCCTAACTGTGTGGAGGTTTTTTAATTCATTTTGACTTTTTATTTGATAACCGCAGACAACTTTCTGAAGTCTGGTAATGTCAAATATAGTATTGCTAGTCACATTCATCATATTCAAATTATGAACACTACGTTCAATAATTGAAATAAAATCGCACATACAATCTTAAGTGCGGCTTTATTAAATTAACAGGCATCAGTTTACAGCTTTTCTGTCTGGGATTTCAGACCTTGCTACCATTTTCATTATTTTCATGGATACAAATGGATAAAAAGAAATACTATATTGATTGCTTCTATGGTGTTGAAATATTGCACTATTTTCTATGAATACTGGAGAAATTTGAAATAGAGTAGATGCTTTGAATTGAGAAGATTGGAAAAGATGGTACTTGAATGTTGCAGTTTCCATTTCAAAGGAGATAATAGCGTGAAGATTCTCTTCCAGACTTATAGACTCCTTTGTGTGAAGGTTTTGGAATTATAACATTAATCTTGTAACCATTTGCTGTAGGACTGTCTTCAGGCTGTTTTCTCAAATGTTCTGGGTTTCACATTGTAATTATCTTCTGAGACTTTGAGAAATCATCTTAACTTTATGCATGATATTTTCACTCCTTGGTTATATTTCTAATTTGGAATTAACACAATAATTGTATAGTGCATCTACAGTTAGAGCATCTACAGTTGGCTTTAGCAGGACGGAGGTTAAGCAAATGATTATTTCTCATTGCACATTCTTGTACTATATCAAGCAACACATTTCTATATGAATCAGGAAGGTGGTGATGTTTTCCTAAAACACCTTTGACATTTTGCTAAGTTTTCTACATCCTCTGCAATTTGTTTTGGCAAATATCTGATGTTTGGAAGCATACCAAATTAATGGAATACTTATGGATGAAGGAAAATTGTATATTTGTTTAGGTTTGATGAGAACACTGCGTGGCGACACATAGCTTTACATTGAAGCAGAATCCAACAGATGTTCCTCCATACCTAGATCCGCCGTGGATCGTACCTAGATCCGCTGTGATGGCAAAGGAATGCTCTCCCTTGTATGAAGACGTAGCTCTTGGTCCCAAGTTATTTGTTTTCAATATCGGTGCTCTCCTCTCAACACCGTAACTAAAGCCTACTACTACAGCGCCGTTTTCATCTGTCTTATGATGTATATCTCTCCTCAGCTTTTTTAGTCTTTATTCAATTTTCTATATTCATCTTTAGTCAGGTTTTTCTCTGTCAGTTTGTATTAGATGTATCTTTTGTGTATTGACGAAAATCCTTTGGTATGTAGGTCTGTTTATTTGGTTTCTTAAAGACTTATTCGGAATTACGTGAGTTTAGAAATTTGGCAACATCAGGTAAACTGGAAGTCAAGAGGTGTAGAGCTGTCTCAATATTTTATTTATTTATTTATTATTTTTTAATTGTGGTTTAGAGCGGCTCTTAAAATTATTTCAATTATAATCACAGCTTTGTCAGTTTAGGGCAGGAGGAAATCTGCAACATCTGTATTGGTAAAGGGTGCAGTAAACCTGCGAGCGCCGGCTGGTATTGATGGACCAATATTACCGAAACTTATGAAAACGAGGAATTGAGCATGATAGGAAATTGAATGATATATAAATATTGAAATTTTTAAAAAGCTACAATCAGAATACATGTACATGTTTATTATTTTTGCAAGATGATGTTTTCAGGAAGCGGTCATGACATAAACATAGGTGTTTGTTTAGGCTGTATGATTGCAATAAATGACTACACACATTGTCAATGACAACAACACTGATATATGGAGTTAATCACTTTTCAAAATGATAACAAATCTGAGATAGTTCCTCGCCCTTGATGCCCTGTTGATGCCCTAACTGAAGGCAGTCCTGAAAGACATAATTATGATTACTGTCAAGTGATGTGAAAATCAGACCTGAAGTGCGACTGAAATAATACTTATGCCGTGAGAAGTAGCGAGATATATACGTAGATACTGTCAGGGTAAGTAACTAGGTGGAGTGATACTACCTTCTTACCAACATAACATTACCTCTTGGAAAAAAAATAGTTCCACGAAAACCGGTTACCATTACTAGGAGAATGCAGTGAAGAGTACTGTGATCAGATCAGAGTTTCCAACGTGGAACGTCTGAAAATGACGTTACCCAGTGATTCCAACTGTCTTATTTGAGCCCGAAGCCCTGCCGTTATATGTATAATGTTTCAGGAAATCCATTCGTCATCTAGACATTTTTGACACACATGTAATTTTAATACAATTTTAAATGAGCTCCAATTTTAATAAGCCAGCATTGTGAATTAAATTCCTGCTGGGCAAATGAGTCAATTTTCTAAATTTTTCATGCAATCCAAAATTTAGGTGCAGATTAGTGAAATTGGTCTGGTAAGCAGACAGAATACGCTGGCATCTTCATTATTCCAAGTGACCAGGCCGTCAGGTGTTCTTATGTAATATAAATGAAGTTATTGATTTTTGAAAGTAAATATGAAGGCTTGTGCTGTAATTTGAGAGCCAGTAATAACAACACTGGCCAGGTCTTTTGAAGCCAATCATGAGCTGCGACTAGGAAGCACATTGGAGTGGGAATATTGCTGTCAGAGCTAATGAAATTTGTCTGAAATTGCATCACAAGATCATCTGCTCCTAAACAGTCGAACAGATCTAAATTCCTTCTGGTTGAAGAGAGGGAGAGTCCTTCTTTCCCCGACGAGGAGAGTTACGATTTGAATGCCAAGCCCACTGTAACAGTTCATTTCCTGTCGACTCACACAGTATGAGACATTAAAACGTGTATTTACATGCATAGATATCTGCATAGATAACACGTATATGCATATTTGAATAAATCTGCTTTTGGCTATGAGTTGTAATTTAACTTGCAAATTAAGTTTGTACTATTTTCTTTCCTCGGAAATTATGAATTTTCTTTGATTAAATTTGTTCCGTTGAAACATGAAATCTGGATAAATTTAAATTTAGAAAAAATAATTTTACTTTGTTTCAAGGGAATAAATTAAAATTTCCATTGTTCACTCAGAACAGCATATATTTTGCATTAAATAAAATGAATGAGGAACATTTTGAGCATTTATGTGATCGTGTTAATTCTAATTATATAGAGAGTCAGTGTGCGGATGTCAGTTTAACCCCTTGTTTTATAATTCTAGGAATGCCGTGAATTAGATCGATACGAAATTGCCACTTGATCATTATAGAAGAAATTATAGAACAGCTGTGCATCTTCAGGCACTGACCCATCTACACATTACATTCATACCCTAAACACGCCTCGTGATTGCCTCATTCGCGCCTCGAGATCACCTCGCTCTTTGCCCGAGACATTCAAACAACTCTGAGCGGCCCACAATGAACTATGTACAAGAGCTTGCACTCAGACGAACAAATGAACAGTTAAAAAAATCCTAGATTGCTTTCAAGTCTGACTATCTGAAACTTATTCTTTAGCCTGAGGCGACTAAACTGGTAGGACAGTGGAATTGAAAGCATTACAATCCTGGCAAAGTGTATAACAATGGTATGAAATACAGTTTAAGGCTAACCCTTTTCGACTTGGCAGTCGGTACTATTTCACAGTTGTGATAGAGGGTACATTCAGAGAGACATATATCCCCTGTAACTACTCTTTAGTTCAGGATGAATAAGCCACATTGAAATTAGAGTATTATGTTTGACCTTCACAGATCAATGTCTTGTCAACATGGTAAGCTTCGATTCACTTCAAAGTGCTGTGCATCTGAAAACATCGAAAACCATCATGCAAATTTCATTGATGTAATATCCAGGTTTTGATCAGCTTGTGAAGCTGTTAAGAGTAAGGTGAAATCTGGCATCTTTCCACCATTAGCGTGCAATTGAACCATGATCTATCAGACCATTGGCGCACACACAGCTTCATAGCAAGGCATGCTGGTATTGATTCCCGATAGTGTATACATCGCATGTACACGTTAAATTTGGTTAGCAAAGTCTGGAGCATATCTTGTGGTTTGCAAATTGACTTTTCTACAACTTTGGAATTATTAAGTTTGATTGTGAAATCAATAGTCCATTGTGCAATCTATTTCAATTGTTTCATTTTTTAATTCTAACCATATAATTTAAAATAATAAATTCATGCTGTATAATTTAAATTTTAGAGTTTAAAACATATTGATTTTCTTTATTACGTTTTTGCTCTTTTTATTTTTATGCAATAGGAAGCATTCATTGTTAAATTTCTCTCAATATTAAATAAATCAATGAATGCCTATGCTGCTATTTTTGTGATTACTAATGAAACTTATCAGACCACATCAATTTACCTGAATTATTTATAATATAAAGTGAATGCGTGAGTGGGTTCGTTGTCTGAGTGTAGACGGAATCAATACAGAGGTCTCGGAGAGAGGTACAGAACAAAATAGATCAAATATTATAATTATTCGGTAATGGTTCCATGGAGACAAAGGTCACATTTGGCATATTGCTGCAGGAATTCATTAGTTCTCTAGCGGTCGGTGGTCTTTATTGAGTTGGGAATTATTGCATTCTGACAGTTTTCATGTTTCTCAGAATTCCAATATATATCGACTACAATAGCTGATGAAAACAAGCAGCCAGTTTGTGTGTAGGTTATCGCTGTGTGGCTTGCGTTCTCTCTGAAGTAGATCTTGTGTCGCCTCGGAACTGTCACAACACACTGTGGCAACTTTCAGGTGTTAATGCGAGCCAGAATATTTCCATTTTGCTTTCATCATTTTCTTGTCATTGTGATAATTCATCGACAATGGTAACATATCGTCATAGAAATACATCATCGCTATTGCGATACATTGTCCTGTCAGACTATATAATTCAATTCAGGTGTAACTATTGTCTCATATTTGTTTTGTATTGATGACATTTTCCTGTCCAACAATACTTAGGAGTTTCTGATATACCCTTGTAACCATTCATGTATTGGTATCTAGTTTCACAAACAATTCCCCTGTGATTCAATATTGCTGTACCTTGATAATTCTGGACTAGCACAAGTGATGACAGCCGATACACTGATACAGTATGAACCAAAGCTCCTCATCACACATGCAAGTCTGTCAGTTTGTGGAGCCTGGACCTGCTAAAATACTCTGATCTGCAGTTTTCAGCTGATTACACACACACAGTGACTTCGTGTGTGTGAGATCGCAGAGTAAATGCAGATGCACCACACTGTGCGCATTCGGAAGCATCGAGGCAGCATCGTGCAAATGAGACGGACAAGAAGTGATGGCCGCAGCTCAGAGATGGAGTGCAACAGCGCAGCAGAAAATAGACAGTTCAGACATTGCATGCTCCACACAAATTAATCACAGGTCATTGATTGGTGGGAAAATATTGCTGCACTAAAATATGCTTGGCTGAAGATTGGATGGATCAAGGACAAATGTGCTAATTTTCTACGAGTGTATATATACACGCATTCTTGGTAAATTCAGGTCCGCTGCATGTCACGTCATGAATAATTGAATTAGCGTTAATCTCTAATAATATAGCGAGAGGTGTTTAAGTTGTATTCCAGGCTAGCAATACCATCCTAATGTTTGAAGGGAAGGGTTGTGGTTATGGTAACGTAGGATGCTAGTTATTGATGCGTACAGTCTGTATTTGTCACAATGTCAAGGCTTACCAAGCAGATGGTCCGTTTCCTCTCACCCATAATGTGAAATCAGTCTGAATACATGCATCTTTTATGTCGCTCACGGCCAGGACAAACTACCTTTGTTTCGCTACGTTCCATCTCCCAGATGACCTACAAATGGCTTCCTAGAGTATATTTTATACGGGTGAGAATACAATCCAATTTGCTTTCAGGTAAATTAAATGAGAGAAACCATAGGAATGATCAATGTTTTTCTGAAATATCTGTCAGTTATGTAGCATAATGCAGCAATATTCATATTCACAATACGTATCTATTAATCACACAAAAAAACACATGTACTAAATGGATTAATAATCTGATTATTTGTGTATATTATTTTAGTTTAAATTTAATTAAATGAAAGAAACCACATACCATATATATAATTTATTAAGTCTATAGTATTTAACTGTTATGTTACATGGAACTACATTAATATTAACAAATATTAATAATTCAAAAGAAATATTTTTTCTCTCAGAATTTTAGTTGTGATTTATAAATAAATTTTAAATGAAATCAATATGATATGTATTATTCGTGGGCGCCATCATGTGTTGTTCACAATCTGAGGTGTAGACCAATGATGCCACCATAGTAGAACGTGGAGGTTAACTCGCCACCACGGGGAATCCAATATTGAGATACGCGAGATATGGTTAAGATAGGTGAGAAGAGGCTTAGATAGGCCCGAGATAGCCTGAGCCCATTGGTGAGATAATGTTGATTGATTTAGATGTAATTTTGATAACACCTGATCTTCCTAGCTGGTAATGTTAGTGGGTTTGAAGCGGCCGATTACAGGGAGGTAATGGGGGATACATAGGTAAACATATCTATACCAGATATATTAATTATGGTAAGTAAATATTATATACAAGGTAATTATCCGTGCACTGTATCATCAGCCTTCATGCTGAGCTGGTTCTTCATAACACTTAAGTTGTTTATCAGAGATGATATTACCATGTATTATTGTAAAACTTTGTATTTATGTTAACAATTTATTGTTTAAAACTTAGATTCATGTAGGGATGTTTTAATTTTTATGTTTAAATCTTACAGAATGTATTTATTTTCATAGATAAATATTAACATATTTTATGTTTTAATTTGTAGTTTATGAATAATTTCAATTGCATTAGAGTGAACTATTAATATGATCTGATCATATGAAATTAACCATTCATTTTTATAACAAGAAGTGTGTACATAAATGAGAGGGATATCTTCTGATTAATGGAATCCAGAATAGCATGGACCCCAGGGAGTTGAGACTGACTCGGCACCTGAACAGGGAGATGTATTATGGTATGATCCCCAGGGAGCTGAGCAGGTCCACAAGGAGCCTAACTGAGATGTATTATTATTGCACTGTCCCCAGAGAGTTGAGTTGGACTCACAGGGATGCTCAGCTATAATTGTGTCTGTGCTGAACAGAGATGTATAATAGATGATCACCCAGGGCCAGATCTATAGGCTACGGGCTAGTAACCCCTTTATGAACAGCTGTGTCCAGTAGCAATGTTTCAGATATTTTCAACCTTTACCTAATTTCTTAAATGAATAAGGAGAAAGTACATTTCCTTGCCTGCCTCCTGCACCAAATATAGCATGAATATAATAGCAGTGGCAATATTTAAGATATTTTCAACCTTTACCTAATTTCTTAAATGAATAAGGAGAAAGTACATTTCCTTGCCTGCCGCCTACACCCAATATAGAAGGACTCGTTTTACAGAAGATATGGTTGTCGTTAAAATTTAACAGTATGTTCAAAGAGCAGAAAGGAATTTTCTTTGCCTGAGATTGTGGTGGAAAGGAAGTAAGACTGGTATTAAGTGATTAGACGTGCCGGTGGTTAGAACAAGATGGGTAATTATAGAAACGGACAGCTCGGAGAGAAGGAAAGTTCTCCCAGAAGTGCCTCTAGAGACATTTACTGTTTTTAGCAGGGTAAAAAAAAAAGTGTTTCCTATAGGTCCAGATAAATAGGAGAGAGAAAAAATGTGAGGAGAGTGTAGAGTTTCATTCTAAAATTAAAGGTTAATTACTATCAGATTAAGGGTAGAGATCTAACCAGGTGACTCTGAAACTGAAGAACGGTTGTACCCAATCTGGGGGGTCTGGTGGGGGCCCAGAAGTAGCAGGGGTCAGCTTCCTCTGAGGGTCAAATAGCCATTGGTCAGTGACATCTGCCACGGAAGGAGATAGGCTATCTAGAAGTACACCCAGATGAGGCTGTGTCATCGTTTGTGAAGCCATTTATAGGGAAGCCCCACAGTCGCATGTTCATATGGCATTAAGGTGCTCAGATGTATGTGTGTCTCTCCTGTAATTGACAAACACAATCAATAGGACAGTGTAGGAGACTGATGAATATTTCACCCCTTTACCACATTCTGGTATCCTCGTTTAATGCGTGATTGATCATCATTTCAAAATATTACCATATTTGGACATTTTAGCTTCTCAATTGTGATTGATCGATTTAAGAAAACACATTTCCATATGGATTTTTAAATCTGTACATAGTATATGATAGAATATTCTATTATGAGGTAAGATTATATATAAATTCCCCTATCTCACTAATGGGCTATTTTTTTGCGGGAAAAGTTATGGGATCCTTGTCGGTTTGGGTGTGATTTCTCTGAGTGGCAGAGAATTAAAAGCACTATATGGTTGCTTTGAGATTGTGACAGTGGCATGTCCGGCACATGTTGTTAACGCCAATACAGTTCATGGCCATATTAATGAGAAAGCCGTCTCGTTTCTCCGACCAAAACCATCGTAAAATACAGACATTTATTCACTACATGAGGGACACTCAGTCTGGCAAGTATACTGGACACAAGAGCTTTAGTGGTCAATGCAGATCGCTGACTTTGTTGACAGACTGCTAGTGTAGCTTTCTTATGGGAACAGCTCCCTATTATGACCGGCCAATGTTAAGAGAAACATTGTTCATGCTTTAAAGGAAGTGAAATTGTGTATAAAATAACAAAATGGAGCAGTTTTATGGTGATTCTCCTCCACCGAGTGATCAAAGGGTTTATTCTCCTAGAACAGGTTTACTGCTACACAATACCCACACACACACGGCTTCTATTCGGACCCAATACCCACTACCACAGCTTTTACTAGGACCCAATGCCCACTACCACAGCTTCGACTGGGGACCCCTTGTTTCGTGAAACGTAGGCTGTGTTTTTCTTTGTCGATTAGGAAAAAAGGAAATTCTGGCTGGATTCTAATGATCTCTCGAGTGGCGTCTTTGACAAAGGCATTCTGGGAGTAACAGATCGACGTGCTTCCTTTGTTGTCATTCGGCCGGATAACAATTCAGAGAAATGTGAAAAGACTAATCCTGCATTTTGGAAAATTCAGCTATAAATCAATCATGTTTATTTTGCTTGTGCACACAGTTAAAAAAATTGCAGGAAAAATTGAGTGGTTCAAAAGGTTAAGCATATATTCAATCTTTGTCTTTAGTGACATTTAGCGAGGACATTTTACAGGCAGCATATGGTGTGACACTATAATTATAATAACTCTTCACATAATTTCCCTAAAATATGGCTGGATCAGATTTAGGATAACTGTCCTTGGTGACAGGAATAAAATTGGCGATAACTTCAAAGGTGTGAATTTCTAAGAAAGTCCATACAGCACTGCATCCATTTGACGTAAATATCCGTCAATTTCGTGAAAGAGTTTCGGTTTAAGTATATACCTTTTCTGTGCAATATTTGTCTGGATTTCTGGAGTACTGCATTAAGCCCGGGTTTTGTGTCAGGAGATAATCATGACCTAGCAGTATTATTGATAGTCTAGACCCGACCTGTGGACAATGATCTATGACTATATCATTATCATTGGAAATCCAAACGGAAAACTTGGAGAAGACTTGGAGAAGACTCAACACACAAAGCAAGTCTCGTCCTCTATCTGATAATCTTCCTTATAACATATCACTGTCAAATTAGTCTTGTATGCATAATCAGCCACATTGTATATTATTGACTAGAATAATGACCTTGAGTATACCTTCATTGTCGGACATCTTGAAATGATCAATTAAGAACATTTTTTTTCCATCAACGTCATTTTTCACCCGAGTAGCCTCGCCTTTCAAAAGTCGGCCATTATTGAATTTCCTGTCTTGTTTTTAGCTTGGCATTCATCCCTCGGAAGTCCTCTTCCTACCCCATCCCGCCTACATTTACCGCGACCGAAGGTTCTTAATTTCCTCGTACGTCGGGTAATATTGTATCTCGACTAATCCAGCCATTTGAACTTCGTGTTCGTATAACACCCCTTTCAGTCTGCTTTATCAAGTTGCCATCCAAATCCCCAACCAACGCTTCATCTGGATTCTAGGAGGTGCCCCTTTTACCTCAGGATGCTATTTTTCTGACAACTAGTGATAAATGAGGTTATTCAATCCGTTTTGTGGTTTTTATCAATACTTGGGGTTTTAGATTCTTTGCAGTTAAATCCCAGAGAATCCTATGCTCAACCGAGAAAAGTTTTGCTGTTTTTTGTTTCCAAAGTATCCTATTTCTGTTGAGTTTATTGCAAATTTAAAATAGACGGCATTTCAATAAATTATGGTGAAAATGGTTTGTACTCCTTTCTCAAAGTTTGTAGAATTTTGTTTACATGCTATACATTTAGAATTTGGTTGGTAGTATTCTTTTCACCATCCAAGAAAGATGAAACATCTATTGTCTAGAACAGATAACATTGGCTAAATTGCTATTTGACTAAAAACTACAGATCTTTAATTCTGACACCAAATTAGTTGCAAACTTCTCAGATTTACATCTTTAACATGACATTGTGTAGCGTATCTCTTAAGCCCTGACATATTGCTATATTCAGTTTGACAGAGTGGAACACCGAACTGTAAAGCAATTAAGATTGTGGCTCGATCAGCTGCGGCAATACCGCTGGCTTTGAAAGGTGGCCCTCTATTTCACTGGGCTGATGAGACAAATTACTTTTAATTTCATAGGAAATGCCTCGTTTTGACTGGCAGGTTTTGATTGGCTATTTCCTCTGTCCTTCTGTGTAAATAGATATCAGCTTTCAATGTGCCATATATTATACTATCATCTCTCGACACTAAACTAACACTGCGATATACACTCAATATGGCCCAAAAAAATCGTAATAATTATTATATAAATTGTTTGTGAATACTATGTGTATTATGATAATGTAGAGCTATGAGCATGTTTTCGAGTATGACATTATATATTATTAATATTATTAATATTATTGCACATATATATTAAATAATATGAATTCACATAAATATGATAATTCATTAATGTATTGTGATGGCATATGTTGCCATATATTTTGTGATGCTGTATGCTTTTGTTAGCATGACATAGAACAACAATGGTCTTCTACCTCGTACATCAAAATTCATCTCTTGGATCACGAAAAATCTTCATAATTAACAGAGCGGAAAAGCAGGCCTAGAGATTGGAAAGTTAATCATGATATTAACTATCGGGAACCCATTAATGAATGAATAAATATGCAAATTTGTGCAATGAGACAAACAATTTCTCCTGAATTTGCATATTGTCTGAAAATGTGATTATTAATATTCAAAAGATGATATAATTTAGTTTTTTTAAATGAACCAGTATTACAGATGTAGTATTCCGGTGGTTAACTAAGCGAGTTTCAAGGTCAAAACATTTGCTGAGAGGCGGAGTGTCTTGAAGTAGAGTGAGGGCGGGGGTTGTCGGGCAGGTGGGGGGTCCAAAATTGGAGCCCTTACTATTTGGCAGTCTGGAGACTTTAGACAAGACTAGGGAATCAATAATTTCAGGGTATGATGGTAGCCCCGGGCCACAGTCTTATTATGCAAAGACGATGTTCTACGGCTGATGTCAGGCTTCACACAATGGTGGCCAGGAAAAAGGTCGTCACTGTCGTGTCGGAAACGCACAGGGTGAGAACGATCCAGATTGGGACTCCTAGGGGGACCTTGATAAATTGGCCTCGATTGTAATATCATTAAAATATTTGGGATCACTTTTTATTTTAATCCTTCAATCAAAATTATATTTTTCATTTTTGATTATTTAAATTTACAAAATAATTTTAAAATTTGCATTTAAAATTTTTAAATAAGTTTTTAGTAAAAAGATTTGTTGTCAGGATGAATTCTGAAAATATTGTTTTGCGGATACTTGACAGATATATGAATCCTAGAATGTATTACCTTTGGCACCATTGCAACATTAGATGTTATAAATCCATAAATCTATGAGAGAATTTTTTTTTCCGTATTTAGAATTTTGGTCTATAACAGATAATGTACTATCAATTATTTACGTGACAGTTTTAGTATTTCACAGACAGTTATTGTAACATTCCAACAGGCATTAATATGCTGATTTACGCGATCTAGTTGATGTAATTACTTCACGATACCTTGTGGTCATCTAACTACACCTTCGATCGATACCAGATTGTTATTCTTTGCCCGTGTGTGCCTGCAGTGAGCCCGCGATCCTAAGCACTGGTTTGAAAATGGAAGTAGAACATTGTGGTGAACTACCTGCGAGCGAGCCTGGTAGTCATCTCGTCATCTGGTGGCGACCATGCTCCGTGTTAGGGTGACTCATCTATTAGTGTCTGTCATTCCATTAAGGTAGGGCAGTAATGATTAATACTATCACAGTCAGCTCTGCTATGGCTCTGTATGCAAATTATCTACAATGCTTTCTGAATCCATCGGCAGACAATACGGGGGAAATGCGCTGGATATTTGATGCAAGGTCGTTGGACCATGGAAAAGTGATCCCGAGTGATCCGGAGTGATCCCAAGTGACAGTCGCCCTTGCACAACACTGCCAGCTCTAGTGTTTACTTTGTGTCCAGAATTGATAATGCTGAGCATGTTCGCGGTTCCAAAATAAAACTGGATGAAATTCTGGTGACCAATCATTCGGCAATGATTGTAAAACGGTCCGGTGAAGTCTTTGATGTCTAATAGGGATCCGCTATGAGGCATGGTGCAATAGCTAACTCCCTTCTGTCATCTTGAAAATTATGATGAACTCATAAAAGTCCTTTTGTTTGAATATTGCACAAGGTCCGTGTGTTCAGAACTCATTCAAAGAACTAATGTTTTCTGCAATTAATAATTCATTAAGCTCACCAAATAATTTGTAAATTGAATTATGAATTTGTGGTTATATTGTAAGGATTGAGAAGCAGATGATATCATTATATTCCAGTTTCCAAATATTCCATTACATCTAGATTTATTAGGTTTATGAATACTGTATATGCTTATATGTTTAGTATTCATATTTCATTTATGTATATATCATGCTTTTAGCTTAAGCTACAAATAATCAAGACATGGATGGTTATACCTATAGGATATCAGAGTAAACACTTCTCAGAACCATACGAAAAGTAAACATGCGTGACCATCAGACCTGAATTAATCAAATTCTTCTGCGTCTGCTCGTGTTGCTATGCACCAATCAGTGTGTTGGTTTGTTTACATGGCGCGGGATTAGTGTTGAGCTTATCATCATGAACTTGTAATGCCTACAGCTTGTTTGATTTCTTCCACAAAGTAAAACAATATGAAGTGTTCGGATGTCAAACTTGTAATGCATCGCCATTGAGTGATCACGCGAAACTTCATTTGCGAAGATTTCATTCAACATAACGTGCTCATTTCATTCAACGTAACGTGCTCGGTGTATATTTAACGTGAAGTATTGCAGTGATCCATAATTATTGTCATGATTTGGTGAAATAGATGTAGGATGTCATTCGATCACAATATTATGCTTAGACATACATGGATTTTGCGTCATTATATATGTATATTGCAATACCAACAGATTTGATGTTAATAGCAAGTAGTCGGTTTGTGAAGACAAAAATGAACTTTTCTCACAGAATAGTTACTAATTGAAGATAAATAATTCTCTATCATGCGCAAGCAACTCGATGGCTGGCTATTTTATGAAAATCCTCTTAGATTAAGAAATCTAGGATTGATGGCGACCATGTTCGCGTAATATCATCTGTTTCTTACATTAAAGGAAGGATTAAATCAATTGATAAAAGAAAATGAATTCCAGATTATTTTTCAGATTGAGATGGAGCCAATGAAAAATGATATAAGAAAACATTCAAACTTAATCCATAGCCAATCATTGGCAATGTGCAATTCTTCACGTCTTTTTAGACAGTAGAAATCCAACCTGACTCAAAACTCTGAAAAAAATCTTCTATGAAATCTAATCAAATTTCCATCCACGTTTAAAATTTCAGAGTAATTCGTCTAAGCTTTGTTGAAGCATCAAGGATGAAAAAGAATTTAGGTAATAATAGGCCCGTTTTTGAAGCGTTCTCACTCGTTATCTGCCCTTTGATCCAGTCAAGATGGAAGGATACCTTTTCAAAGTGACGAATTTTTTAATGGCACACCCCGTATCATACTCATGGATCAATACAAGGGACACGGTGACCTCTGATGTCTGTTGTTTGTCCACCCCTCACGATCCTTCAGGAAACTTGTCAAAGCACACTCCTGACATCTCGCTCTACCAGGAGGAAATTTATGCACGAGCACGGGCGAGTACCAATCTTTCTAACCTTCCTGCAGAGGAGAGTGTTAATTTCTCTTAGCGCCCTTTCTGTCCACACTTTTTTGTTGGCCAGGTGAATCATGGGTGCTCGCGGAGATAAGCATTTATTCCTAGGTCTCCCTGCTCAGGCATGGGGACGTCTGATTTAACCATCAGCGGGCCGTGGTAATCATGGGTGTTTATTTGGCCGTCTTGTATAATCTCATGCATGGCTGGAACTGGACTCAGGGTGTTGATACAATTCCTCCTAATTAAAGCGAGTGGTGAATTAATCAAGTAATTACAAGAGAAATTTGTTTTCGTACATCCTTTGATGCTGACTGACTGATCTCGAGGATTTCAAAGATGCCACGTAGTAATTTTGGTCTTTGTAGTTTGATCATCCATTGCAAAGAGGGCTTGGGAGTGACATGAAGGTACACAGGGATTGAATTGTGCCGGGGAAATATCATTATGCATACAACAACAATTTGATTGATTACTATGCTTGTTATAGGTCATGAATCTAGGACCCAATCTAGCTCATAGGGAAATGATGACATTGTCAGCTGGTGCCATAATGGCGACAGACCTCATCATGGTGTCATTTTATGTTAGACAGTTCTGGAAATGTTACAGTGTCTAAGGAAAATAGATATAAATAGTATCATACATACACACACATAAAAAAAATGTCAAAATTTAGGAAGATGTTTTTGCAATTAATTTTCTGGCATGGGTAGTTGGGTAATTATTGTTCTTGATGGATTGATTGACACAAGCAGCCAGTTTGTCAGCAGTGTGAAAAACAAGAAATCGGCAAACTATTTGTGGATTCTCAGTTTGTTTGGAATCAGCCACGGCTTGTTGGTTTTGTCATGTGCAATCCTGGTTTTCTAACCTGGCAAATAGAAACGGGTTCAATCTTTTCCGCGTAGACGAAATTACAGCACGGAAATCTCTTCTCTACAGACTACAGTCGGTCTGTGTTTGTTTGCTGTTGTCAGTATCAACATTTTCAGAAGAACTTTTCAGAGTCAAACACCAGAGTCAATGTAGAATTCATCAAAGTTCAGGTTACATGACTTTGCTGATCGTCTCTCAGTCCGATCTCTCTGTACACCAGGAAATACAGTTTTCGTAATTTTAACACATCATGGCGTCAAAATCTGTCTGGAGCGTTCATGTTTGTTTCTACAAATCTATTACACACAGATGATATTTAGACTAACCCTGTAACACCAACAAGAACTGGACTATTTTCTGGCGATAGTATTGTGCAAAGGAAACAATTTCACCGTTTTTATTGTCTGATCGGAGGAAATTGAAAACATTTCGATTGTCTGATGTTTGTGATTCAAGGTTTTAAATATAGTTTGTGATTTCAAGGGATCCTGTTCCATAGTTAAAACTGCTGATTCAGTGTTTCTCAATTTAGCATTATTAGCTTGAAATTCCTCATGTAGGTAAATTAGAGCTAAAAATAGCAGAGTGATGTGAAAATCCAGATATATCTGTTTTGGCACCTGCCAGAGGAAGCGACTGGATTAGAGGTTGTGAAGAAACACGTCATTCCAAATCCTGGAGTTGACATATCCAGCAGCCGTCACCTATCTAATCCCCCAGTCCTGTGTCTGCACCCGCTGACCTCGAGAGCATTGCCCCCCACACCTTTCCAGTAGCCACTGGTCAGTCAGTCCGGCCATCCATCATCTCTCAAACACCCTGTTGACCAACTGACTGCCCCGGACAGAACTGGATTTGGGGCTGTCACCTGCCTGTCAAATCTTAATCCATATTTGATGAATCTCAGTCATTTCGCTACTTCTTAGTTGCAAGGCTTAGTCCTAGCAGGATCAAGAACAGCTCACTCTTCCAGTGTATTCTGATCCTTATTTTTATATCTCCCTTGTAGGTTTATCCCTTTACATGCTGGGGGCTGTATCAAGGAACGTTGTTGCTTATGTTCCTTCACTTGACAGCTCTGTTATAACCACCAGAAGGATCTCTTATCTCTAAAAATGTCAAGTAACTTTCTGAACTAGGTATTGTCTTCTGAAGGATTAGCTGAGAAAGGTCACTTGCCTAGGGTATATTCTTTCTGCAAATCATGACAGTATCACCTCACATAAATATTTGATCTAAGCACAAAGCCAAGTGTAATGTGATTTGGTAGTTTATAATGCTATTTAGTGGAGTGGGGAGGCACCGTTGGCGTGGAGATCGTAAATCTGAACACCTGGAATGAAGTCTTCTGATGTCATCAACTGTGGTGGGTTCACCTGCACAAAGTCCTTGTAGCTTGATAGTGCCGGAGTTCCAATACATCCATGGCTTTTCTGCGGAACCTTGGCATTGTGCCTCCACTCTGACCATCTCATTATGATGACTTTGTTGCAGAAGCCCAGGGTATCATTTCTCCAAGCTCTCATATCTACTATGAGACCATAAGCACTGCCATAGCGATCTCTTATATATGGTGATGAGGCACTTATGAGAGCACTATAGTTGCATAGTGAATATTAGAGCTTCATGGAATGATGCCCTGGTCTTCATTTCCTGTTTGTCAATTTTCTCCATGCCATTCTCCAGTCTCGCATGTTTATTCTCTGTTCACACGTTTATTCTCTGTTCACACGTTTATTCTCTTTTCACACCTCTTATCCATGACATATTTTCCCATGCCTTATTCTCTTCACTATGCCCACATATTTCCCCATGCCTTATTCTCTTCTCTATGCCCACATATTTTCCCCCTTGCCCACAATTATTCCAATGCCCACATTTCTTTAAGGACATTCCATGCACATTATACACTCAGACACTTTTCTCTTAAAGAAGAATATTACACCTTCAGCTCCATATCTATAACTACATTTATTACAACACAGATAATACCGTTCCTCTACACCCACGCCTGGGCACAACTCAATCCTTCCTCGACTCAATCCCCTCTCCCCCCTCCACACCCCCCCCCACCCCTCATTCCTCATCCTCACCCCCAAAGAGTGTGAGATCACCCCCAGGCCTCCCTGCCCCATGCCGATCTGTGTGTATAAACACATTCCCCTGTCGTAGATTCCCTTACACTATCGGGGTGAAGTTGGCAGTGAACTTCACCGTCATCTTCACAAGTCCCAGGCAGACATGATGCTTTGCACCATGTCTATTCCTGAAAATATAGTTAGTTCCAAGAGGGTTAATTTCCTCTCAGTCTGAATGGAATGGGCCTGGGTGTTTGTATGATGTGATATAAGTATGCATGACATGAAGTTTCTGACCCCGAGGGTAAACTGAACAGCATGGAGGCTCCGTAGGGTATCTTCTTACAATAACTTTACGCACATTTTGTTTTTATAAACTCATTTGAGATTTCAATAACAACATCTTGCTTGAATGTGAAATCGTTTGAGTTGCAGATCTTAATTTATTTGTATGATTTTTCCATAAGAGTTCTATTTGACATGATTTCAAGAGTTCCAGTGGGCCCCCCCCACCTCCTTGAGAGCCTCACAATGGTTGTGTTGGTATATTTATCTAGGATCGGCCTTGTTTGTGTAGTTGAGCCCCTTTAAGCCTAATGAGATGCTAGTTTCCTACGGGACCTGGGTCCGAGAAGATCCCCCTCATCCCTTCTGTACTCATTGCACACTAAAACTGGGCAATGTGACTTTCACACTCTCCCTATCTTGGTTGCCCTTGTCTACACCCCACCATTACATTGTCTATTATTTTGAATTTCTCAAAATATTTAAGTTGGTTGATTTTGTATTTGATATATACATGTATTTTATGTTTCAAAGAGATATTTAAGATAATCTTGCCTTCACCAGCATGATCCACCTATCCACACACACCACTAACCCACCCCACTCACCCCTACTCCCACCCATTACTCCTACCCTCTCAACCCACTCCACCCATCCCTATTCCTACCCTTTCAACCCCAGTAACCAATCCCACCAACACCTATTCCTACCCTCTCAACCCACCCCACCCATCCCTATTCCTACCCTTTCAACCCCAGTAACCCACCCCACACGTCCATATTCCTACCCTCTTATTCTCACCTCCCTACATACCCTAACCCACCAGTAATATCATCTCTACAGCAACAGACACTTTGATGATCAACAATCTATTTTCTTTATCTGAACACCGATTGCACTTGCATATAAAGCCGACCTCACTTAGTACAAAGTATCTGTGATAAATCAATTACCATATCGAGCCCGACATAATTGACATTACGTAGTGTAGCAATCACGTCCGCTGCGATTGTGTAACTTTTACATTATTCAAATGTGGTTTAAATTGCCAGGTATAATGTGACAATTATCAGAACTGTAACCAAGACACGGCTGGTTCAAATACTGAATAAGTTGCAGCTAATTATTTGTGTTTAACAACATAAAGGGATATCATTTCCCTAACTAATTCGTTCAGATTAGGTTTTGCTGCAATCATCTCAACATGTATAATAATTACTGACGCTTATGTGCTTGTGTTTGCCAATACATTATGGTTACTTATAGCTAATCGTGGTTCTTATATGAAAACATGTCAGTCGGGGTGCAGAAAACAGTGAATTTGTGAGGTGTGCATGTTACAGTTCTGGCAGGAGAGACGTGTATAATTATCTTCTACCAATGGAGAGTTCCTAATACATGTAGATGTATGTGCATGCAATTACTGAGAGGTGTGTTCTTTTCAAAGACAACAAAACCGAATAGATAGACTTTCACAGTGGTATGGGTTCTTTTCAAAGACATCAAACTGACTTGAATAATGCTTTTTCAGGAACTGAAGTCTATCAAGTCAGTTTGATGTCTTTGAAAAGAACCCATACCACTGTACTGAAGTCTATCTATTCGTTTTTTTATTATTATTATTTTAATTTTAGAAAAGAATAATGCTTTTTCAGGAACTGAAGTCTATCTTTTCTAAAATTAAAATAATAATAATGGTTGATCTAGACAGATTTTTGTGTGTATTTCATAGACTTGCTTCACTTTTAGCTGTGTATCTAGTACAACACCCAAATACCTCCCACGTAAACAATAGGTGTTTTTTCTTGCATTGTACTTTGTCATTGTCTACGTGTCTTTGGTCTTGCTCACAGATGTCAGCCAGCACCGGAAGCTGTTGTGGTAAAGCACAGGGAAATATATAAATATGTCATGTGAAAGCTAAATATGCCTGCTTTAATTGTGTTTTTACATGCGCGGAAATGGAATTTTGAGTACCTTTCCATATGTCTTTGGTTTTCTGTAGTCTAGTTGATACTTATCCAAATCAGTTACCCAATAGAAGAAAGCCAGGATAGGTGTACTCGGGAATCTAGTCAAGTCATGTCTGGCCAAGTACAAAGAAAGCTCCTGAAGGAATCCAGAATCAAGACTTTTAAAAAAACCTTTTAAAACATTTTTATTTTTATTTCATGATGAAGATTTTTACCAACTTTCTTTAAGATTATTTTGTATCCTTAGTCATGTTACAGACAATGGTATTGTGCAACCACAA